>CAUYPK010070383.1:0-32185 GCA_963574355.1 Loris lydekkerianus
CTAGTACAACTTCCCGAGCCTGACTAGAAGTAGATCCATCTAGCTACTTCCACATAGCAATGACTCAGCAAGGCCCGGCCTGAAACTGCCTCTACCTAGATACAGCCAACATGGTACCATGCCATTGGCCCAACCCTGTCACGCACCTCATCCCCCACCTCCTTTCCCCGCCCCTTCCCCACACTCTATATAAGCAGCTGCTTGACGCAATAAAGTTGAGTTCCTGCTTCGACAGACTCCCGGCTCCATGTGTTCCTGTTCAGGCCACCAATGCTCGCCATTCCGCTCAGCTCCGGGGACAGAGTCAGGCTGGCCCTGCTCTCCCCTCTTCTGGATCTGCCAGATAGCCTGGCATGTAGGTCCTTTGTTCATTTATTTATTGTTAAAGTACACAGTCTCTATACATAGGTAGATTGCCTGGTTTGGCTGCCCCATTTTGTGGCACATTACCTAAACCCTCTGTGTTTCAGTTTCCACATTTGCAAAATGAGGATAACAAAAGACTGTCCTCCTTGGCCTAAACATGAAATTATAATCAATCAACCTATCTATCTAATCTTTGAACAGGGATACTAAGTGCTTAATATATACGTACATATATGTGCTAACTTTTGTAACTATTAATCTTACCACAACCACCACTGCTGCTACTTCTATGATAACAGTATTAACCCTTCATTGTATTTCCTACATATTTCCCATCTATGGATTTCTTATTTATTTTTCAAAGTACATTACGTTCAAAGTCAAATTGGTGGATAGGTCAAAAAAAGTCAGTTCTTTTTGTGATTTTTTTAAATTATATCTCAGTTCAAAAAGTTGGTTTCCCTCAAGTTGTTTAATGAATGTTCTTTTTTTTTTTAACTTTAGCTTTTTTGTGGTTTGGCTCTCTGAGGTCCTTTACAGCTATTACAACTTTTCGTTACACCTGGTATTTATTGTAAGAGGAAAAGAAAGACTAATTTTTTTTTTTTCCAATGATAAACATATTATTTGATAACTTTCCCTTTTCCATAGGTTTATTATATATTTAAGAAACTTTTATTTTTATTTATAATAATCTTTTTATAAGTATCAATTTTGTTCTACTTAGTTAATACACTGATACAAAGTGACTTATGTATTTTGGCTTTATATTTTGTTTTAATATCTGATAGAGAATTCAGATAATTGGGGAATCAATCCTATCAGTCCCAGCCAGATTTTCAGGGTACTCTGAAGGCATTCATTAAGGTAACCAATGAGCTTTTTGGGTAGGAAGGGAGTATAATTTGATATTAAGGATGTGACAAGGCTATAATTTAGAAATATTAAGGGATTAACTGTAAAAGTGGATCTGCACAATCTTGGTATAAAGACATCCATTGTAAATAAGAATAATAAGATCTGGGAGAAGGGAAAGTATAGCACTAACTTGGAATAAGAAAGGTTATTCATCATTAATTGTGTTCATCTGGTTCTTGATGTGTCCAAGCACCAGCTTTAGATTTCCTTCTGTCTTACAATACCCTCCAGTCACCAGCAGAGGGCTACACTTCTACAGAGCTCAATGATACACGAAGTCTTAAATCCGAAGCCTCCAGCTGTACTAGTTTAAAATCCTGTAGCTTGCAACAATGAGGGAGACTGGCTGGCTGCTCTCCGCAGCTTGGAAAGCACTCCCTAACTCATGCCTAAAACATTTCTTGAAGTACTACCTTACCACTGATGTTCTCCAGGCTTTTAAAGCTCACAGGCTGTAAATAAATTATTACTGTGTGATGCATGCAAACGGCGAGTGATATAGATAACAGTGGTGCAGAGACTGGGTGAGAACTGTGAGAAGAGAGAGGCTAGCCCTACTCGCATCTGGGAAGAGATAGGGTCTTAGTTCCTAGCCTATGCCATAAACGTCACATCACACTTGATGCCAGGATGAAGGAATGAATGAACAGTAAGCATGACTGGGAAGGGTCAAGATTCCTTGCACTTACGAGATGTACATATGGCCAGAGGTGGGTCCCATCTGTCATCTGCCTGGCACTGGCTCCAGGTACTGCCTTCCAGAGTATATCCATCTTCACACTCCAAAGTTACTTTATCTCCATAGTGGTATACTTTTCTCATTTCCAGCTCCTTCCGGATCCCATTCATAAACTGTGGGAGGCTACAATTTACCTCTGAAATTTAAAACAACAGAAGGAAATTGAGATTTTATTGTTAATTGTTGGTTTTCATTTCCATCATGGAGAGATCTATGACCCCAAACCTACTTTGCTCTTGACAAAGATGGGGCATGTTTTCAATCAGGAATTATTGATGTTCATCCCCCAGACATTTAAAATTCTGACTTTCATTTCTTAATGTAAAGTAAGAGAATATGAACTATATTGCATATACATTTTCCTTTATTAAAAACTCTGGAACTGGAAAGTGGTGGAGAGATTAAGGTTAGGATGAACACGTTCTGGACGTGGAGCCACTTGGCCCACACAGGAGGAAACAGGAGTGAGTATGTTGTTAACTCTCTAGATTCACAACAAATACTGGTATTCTTTGCTCTTGATTAAATGTGTTTCCCTCCCATTTCTGCACATAGAACAAAGAAGTTGGTAAATCATGATTCTGAATTTAAGATATCTTTTTGCTTAATTTACTTTCTCTCATTTAATTCATCTTTTGTTTTGCTTTCTTTCTTCTGCCCAGCCATTAATACTTCAACTTCAAGCAAAGCCCTTTTTTCCCCATTGTAACAGTCTCAAAATTAGCCTAAAATCATTTTCTCCTTTATATTAACCACTAAAATAAAGTGGTATTTCTTGAAGTATGGCTTATGATGTTTGTCACAGCCCACCTCTGCCACCGCTTGTCAGGGCCCAGGACTGGCCAGCTCTCAGGCCCTGCTTAACTAGGTTCCGGACGCGGACCGCTAAGCTACCTTGCTCAGGAACAATTTCTCTTAGGTGCCTGAGGGCTATCTACTTCAGAGAGAGAGGGAGAGAGAGAGAGAAAGAGAGAGAGAGAGAGAGAGAGAGAGAGAGAGAGAGAAAGAGAGAGAGAAACAGAGAGACTTAGAGAGGGTAAAGCAGTCTTAGAATAGATAGATCTTAGTCTTTAGTAGAGCTTGGTAATCTTCAGCAGAGACGCCGTGCTGGCATTCTGTAGGTAGGAGAAGAGACTGAGTCAGAGTAAGTGAGTCTGTGATAGAATGTGCATGTTCCCAGCTGCCTTCTCCTCCAGCCTAATATAAGGCTGATCTCATGCCTCTCAAAACCACAGGTGTAGAGACTGCCAATTCACCACTGCTCTCATCTCGTGAGCTCTCATGCTTGTTAGGAGAGCTAAATCCCTCTCCATGCCCTGTTCCCCAAGGTGTTCCGTTATTGAGCTATACAGGTATTTCTTATAACTCTCACTCCTCCTAGCCATAGCCTATAGAGGCTGCTATAGGTGTTCCTACATCAGAATATTCTGATAAGTTTGTAAAAAATAGACTCCTGACCCACTTCAAAACAGGTTCTGAGTAAAAATCAGAGTCCATGAAGTGGAGCTTGAGAATCTGTCTTTTTAATAAGGTTCCTGGCTGATGTTGCTAAAGGCAAGGATATCGAAAGATGGCTATAAAGCATGCTTGAAGGCGATAACTCATAGGACAAAATGAATTTAACAAAATGAATTTAATATAAATGAAGAGGAAGAATAGAATATTGCCCTTCCTGAATCTTCATGCCTCTGTATGTGACTGAAGTAAAGAAGGGAGAAACTTTTAGTTGGAGGCAGAGCCTCAAGGACTCTGTATTTTGTGCAATTTATTCTTGCAGATAAGCAAGATACGTTACTTACCCTCTTTATGGTGAGCCCCATTTTCTCTATCTCTAAAATAAGAGGGCTACAAAGATAAGAAAGATTGCTAAGACTCTGAGGACAGGACAGAAAGGGCCCTATGCTCGTGCAACCAGAGCTGCTCCTTAAGATTTGAAACATGGGGATGTCTGAAGTCCCTCCTACCTCATTCCTGCACTTAGTCAAGTATTTCTGAAAAGAAAGAATAGACAAGAAAAGAAAGAAAAAGGGAAATCACTTAACTTACAGTTTGTAAAGTTAAAAGAATGGCTTTTAAAAACAGACACTATACAGTGCAGTGTTTCAAAGAAGGAGCCAAGCTGAGGTCCAGCCTAGCACCACTGCTCACAAGCTGTGTAACATGGACTACTTACTGGATCTCTCTACCCTTAATCTGTCCCTCTGTAAAACAACAAGAATGATAATCCCACCTCATCAGATCTTTTTGGAGACTAACACAAAACCTTTTGTGAAGATCTCAGAACCCTGTCTATTCTTAGAATATTATTTTGTATTCCTTACTTTGTAGCTTTTAGAACATTGACAAGAAAAATTTTTAAATAAGGTGACATTTTTGCACACATAGAGTGGAATAAAGGAAATTAGGCTATGTGCAGTAGTTCAATATGTAATCCCAATACTTTGGAAGGCTGAGGCAGGAGGAACACTTGAACCCGGGAATTAGAGGTTGCTGTGAGCTAGGATGATGCCACTGCCCCAGGAGACAAAGCAAGACCCTATCTCAAAACCAAATAAACAAAAATCTCCACCCAAAGGAAACCAACAAAAAAACTCCCAAACCAACAAACAAAGGAAATAGTTCTTGGAGACTTGTTCCTTGGTTTTGAGGATCGTAAGGATCATAATGAGGCCTCATACTATTTCAGGAATTAATTGGTGGATCTCTTTGCTCATGTGTGGTAGACTAGACACTGCCTGTCTTTTTTTTATTATTATTAAATCATAGCTGTGTACATTAATGTGATCATGGGGCACCATACACTGGTATTATAGACTGTTTGACACATTTTCATCACACTGGTTAACATAGCCTTCCTGGCATCTTCTTAGTTATTGTGTTAAGACATTTATAGTCTACATTTCCTAAGTTTCACATGTACCCTTTTAAGATGCACCGCAGGTGTAATCCCACCAATCTCTCTCCCTCCTCTCCCTCGCTCCCTTCCCCCTATTCTTAGGTTATAACTGGATTATAGCTTTCATATGAAAGCCATAAATTAGTTTCATAATAGGGCTGAGTACATTGGATACTTTTTCTTCCATTCTTGAGATACAAAGAACTCATTACCAGTAGACTTGCACAAGGAATATTAGAGTCTTTCAGGTAGAAATAAAGTGAGATAATGAAGAGTATCAGTAATAATAACTGCATGGATAAATATATAAGACATTTTTCTTATTATGTAATTTTGAAAAGATAGTTGTCAAAATAACAATAAAAACTGTTAATAAATAAAAAAAAATTGTGCATCACATTGTGTGTTAAAATCATCAGCTGATTGTGGACACCATAGCAGACCAAGTAAACATTGATAGAAAAACAGGAAAGCTTAATTTAAAATCTTGGCATGAGAAAGGAGTATGCAAAAATGGACCAAAAGAAGCTCATTGATGAACAAAAGCAAGGAACTCACAGGGCACTTTCCTTGAGGAAGTTTTCAACCAGTAAACAAGTAATTGTAACAAACTTACATAGACTTACATGGACAGTAATGTAACATTATTTCTAAACTTCTCTCTATTAATGTAAAACTATAAGAGGAACTTTCTTTCAATAATTATATAAAATGAAATAATTACTAAATGGTTGAACATATAAAAATTTCTCAAAGACCATCTAGTAAAAATCAATTGATTTTTATTCTGAATATTAAGACTTGTAGAGCAGTCTTCTTTCAACTCATGTAGAAAAGCATTGTACTTGTTCAAATGTTGTATACTGCTTATAGCTCTTAAATCAAATGCTTAGTAGCTATTGGCTGGAGGAATGAATCCTTCAATTTGTGGTCCTTCTCATAAGACTACTTACAATATAGGAGAGTACCATGTGTGGGAGGAGGAACTCCAGAAGTTGGAAATCATGGGAATTATCTTGGAAGCTGACTAACATACCATGTCTCAAAAATTACATGACCCATAGACAACTAGTATTCCAAAATGTTCTCAGAAAAATTTAGAATGTCCCCCTGGGATTAATGATAATTGAAAACTTTGTAGAACCTAGGGTTTATTCTTTCCTTGAATTCTCTGGGAATGTACTATCAATACCATACTCACTAACTCATTCTAGAGTTTTATTTTTCCTTGAAAGATTTTTTTTTAATTCAATGTAAATTTAATCTGCATTAATTAAAAAGTACATATTCTTATGGACTTTTATTGACTAAGAAAAATGCCCAACTCTAATTTCTACTTTGTTTCAAAGCTTATCATTATGAAATTTTATAGTTAGAAAAGCAAACAACCAACTGTAGGGATGAATGTACAATAAAGACTTTCCTTCTTTCTTTCTTTTCTTTCTTTTTTTGAGACAGTCTCATTACCTCACCCTCAGTAGAGTGCAGTGGCATCACAGCTCAGAGAAACCTCAAACTCTTGGGCTCAAGTGATTCTCTTGCCTCAGCCTCCTGAGTAGCTGGGACTATAGGTGCTCACCACAATGCCTTGCTATTTCTTGGTTGCATTTTTCATTGTTGTTTAGCAGGCTGGGCCAGGATCATACCCACTAGCTTCAGTGTATGTGGCCAGAGCCCTATTCACTGAGCTATGGGTGCCGAGCCAATAAGGACTTTCTTTAGGAGTACTATGTTGTCTTATATTTCTAGTTTAGTGGCATAAATGAAGAAATGTACATATTTTTATGGACACCATTATCTAGTAGAATCTACTCAAAATTTCTGCACTGATGCTGTCATTCTACATTTACTAGTACACAAAGCATGGTTATATAATAAAAAAAGATTTTCCAGATTGTATTCATTGTTCTCATTTAGCTGAACTTCAAGATACTTCATGATCCTAGAAAGTTTAGTTCATCAACACAATTAGAACAGCATAACCTTCAAGTGACACTGGAGCAATTTTTGATTTAAGAGCTATAATTTATAGGCTTGGTAGAAGAGCATTGTAACAACTAGGGTGGCCTGCTGCTAATAGCATGTGGGAAATTTATGGCAAAGAAATGAAAATCAATGATAAGTTCAAATCACAACCACTAGCTATTAACATTTTTTGTCATAGATGAATATCACTGGGCTTAGCATGGCTCATTTATTTCTAGTACTCCCTGCTCTATTGTCATGGGGTCTGTGTTATATTGTTCTGTTTTCTTAGCATTCAAGTATGGAACTGTTTTGAAGTAGGGGTTGTGGAAGATAAACATGATATTTAAACTATTCACTTCATAAATCAATCAAATGACATTTCTAGAGTGTAATTGATATTTTAAGTTGAGGAGTTTTCTTAAATCTTCTTTTAAAGCATTATATAAATATTATGCCATCTGTTTTGGTACAGTACAGGTCAATGTATTGGTTATATACACATAAAGGTGTGTGAAAACATACACCTTTATTAAAAAGAGATGTACTTGACACAAGACATTATAATGGGATTTACTGTCTGAAATTGACAAACATGACAAGGACATTAGGGTTATAAATGAACACGTTTAAATTAGGGTTAAAACTTTTTTGTTTTTAACTTTTGTTAAAATAGTTCAAGTGTTAGTTTAATTCTTTACTTTTAAAGTTGAACAACCATAATGGAATTTCTAATGTAGGACCTTATAAGAACTTGGAGGTCATTATTGGTTTTAATAGGAATAATTAGTACAAGGCAATGGTGCTAGATGTATAAAAATGGAGAGACTAGAGAATTTTTAGGTAAGCTGTATTTTAAAGGCATAGCTCCTTTCACGGGTCTACTAGCAAACACACATAGTTGTACAATATTCTAATTTTTAAAAACTGAAAAATAATTGAATATAAGGTTCGAGTCTGCAAGGCATACATGTAAGTATGAGTATAACTCATGTGACTTTTGTTGGCATGGAGAAAAGTTTCCTTGAATAAAATAAATCAACTTTAAATGTAATCATTTAACTGGGGCTTTCAAACTATCATCTTCATTCTAATATCCATATAATATGAAGCCTGAGACACAGTATAGCATATTTTTTAACTTCTTGCTTTAGTTATAAAGGAAAAAATTTGATTTGTGAAAAATTACAGGCACATTTGACAAATTAATGGCCCAATAGAGAACACTTAGGGTCTAATTCATAGCATCAGAACTCGCTGCAGATTAAATGATAATAAATCTTTTGAATGTAAGGCAAAAAGAGGGCATGTAGTAACTTGGGTAACTAAAAAATAGTATAAATTGTTACCATTTTAAAACAGAAGAATGCTACACTAGCATCAAATATGAATATCATGACAAAATAAAATTCTCAGTAGAAGCAGGCTAAATTAGGTGGTAACTTAAGGAGTTAATAGAAATCTCTTAAGCGATAAGACCTTTTGACTTTAATCCCTACCAGGAAGCAAAAATAACAGATGCTTCATGCAGCCATAGAAAAAGATAATAGTGCCATTGATTCCATTATTTCACTTACAGTCAACCATATTCAAAATTTAAGCACCTAGGCAGGAAATACCTGAATACTTGATCAATATATTTTTCATTAATCCCTCTCTACAACCTCAGGAAAAGATTTTACATAATTCAGTGTGTCCAAAAATAAACAATAATTTCCTTCACCAAATCATTCCTCCTTGCTATTGGTTGGGTATGTTTTGCCCCTACCAAAATTCATGTTGAAATGTGACTCCCCAATATAAATATTTTGGGAGGTGGGGCCCAGTGGGAAGTGTTTGAGTCATGAAAGAGGATCCTTCATACATGGTTTATTGCTTTTTAAGCAGTAGTAAGTTCACTCTTCTCTAGTGAGACTTGGCTAGTTCTCATGGGAATGGATTATTTCCCATAAGTGTGGGCTGTTATAAAGCCATGATGCCTCTTGGGTTTTCCCTCCTCTCATCTGTCTGTTCTCCTTTGGTCTTTTCTGCCATATTGTGACACAACAGAAGCCAAACTTATGCTGGTTTCATCTTCTTCATCTTCCCAATCTGCAGAACCCTGATCCAAATTAAACTATTTTCTTTATAAATTATTCAACCTTAGGTATTTTGTGATTGCAATTCTAAATCTACTAAGGCACTTCACCATATCTCAGAGAATACCAGTATGCTTTGTCATACCAAACAATTGCCTGTATTAGAGACCTACTTTCCTTATTCTTTACCTTTAGTCAGTCATAGAAATCTAGCATTACTTCTTCTAATACTAATAATTACCTATTCATCTACCACTATGACTAGTCTGCTATTTTTTAAATATAAAGATATATTTTATATTTATCTTGGGTTTATTCAGTGTACTTTACCAGATCTTTTGCCTTTTTGATTCTACACTCCTGAACTTATCCACATTTGTGACTTCAATGAACATTTGTAGGCTAATGATTCCAAAATCTCTATATCCAACCCAAACCTCTGTCTTGAATTGCACACACTCACATCCAAATTCCCATTGAACATATACACTTGGATTTCTCACAGAGTTATAAAAACAAACATGTCAAGAACTGAATTCAACTGTGGTTTTAGTTCTGTTCCTCTTCCAATTTTCCTATTTCAGAAAATTGAAAAACTATCAATGAACTGAGCAAAAAACTTGGAATTATTCCAAATAAACTTCATCAACCATGTTATAAGAAAAAATAATATGCTGTGAGATAATTACTTTAAAAGATGGTATTTATTTTGTTATTCAATAATATACCTCTAAGTAATCTACCTGTGAGTACTACCTAAGAATGAATGATGGCTAAATGTAATGATAGTCACTCTAAACACGAACACTCAGCTCAACTTTTTCTAACCTTCATATTAATGGATGTGCCTCTTTGATGGAGGTTTATCTATACTATATATTTACATCTAATCCTCTCAACATGCATGTGTGCTATCATTCAATATATATTACAGTCCAAACTTCTTCATTATATCAAACTGTTTCCATATAAATTGGAAAACTATTTCCATGTAGATTATAGGTGTAGATCAAATAAATAAAAAGTTAGAATATTAAATATTTGACATTTTATTTCAAAAAATTTATCAGATGAGTAATGCAAGATAAAATAATCCTTCTTTGAGAAAGTTAGTTCCAGAGTAACTGGATACTATGGAACATGGGTTTAGATTTTTCTATTGGTCAGCATATGTGTAGTATGTCAGATTTTTCATATTACTCTGTCAGAAAAACAAAGTAAATTAAAATATTTAGTTTGTCTTTATATAAAGATAGACCTCAAAAACTCACCTCAATCATAGATTTCCAATAAAGGGTGTTATGGGTAAATACCTATAATACATTGATTCTATATTTAATTGGTATTTTATGTGATAATTTACAAGAAAATATGAAGTGTGGTGATAATTATCTTAATAATATTTCTATTTTAAATATAACATTAAACTAACATTCCATTTCAAAATCATTATAAATTGTATTTTCATCATTTTATAAAACAAGATATTTTCTGAGATTGTCTTCCTATTTTCTTTAAGACAAGCTGCTGCTTCAGTTCACTATCTCCTTGGTATTGTCTCAATGTCCTATTATTTAAAAAGCATTCTGGTATAAGTAACTTCAGTAAAATATTGTCCTCAAATAAATTTTCTAAAATACAGAAAAATATGGTTAGGTATATTCTTATCTGACTACATCTGAGGTCTTTATTTTTTGGCATTTCTCCAATGGTACTCCTAGTAAAACCATCAAGAAATTAATAGTTTTCTAAAACTTGCACAAATTTCTTTTTTATGTGTAAAATAACTTGATTTCATTTTTTTTTTTTTTTTTTTTTGATATATGAGTTGGTGCAAAAGTAATTGCAGGTTTGGACCATGGATTTTTAATGATTATAACAAACTTCAAACATATTTATTAACCAAAACTGGCACCTTTACAATCAACACATTGTTTTCAAAGAGAAATAAATTTGCTACTTCCTGTAGCATAAAAATCCATGCTTTGGGATTTTATGAACTCTTAGTCCATATGGTGCTAGTAGTGGAAGTAATTTACCTGCAAAAAGCTGTTGAGATGCTTGAAGAAGTCGTAGTCAGTTGGGAAAAAGTCAGATAAACATGGCAGATGAGTCAAAACTTCATACCCCAATACGTCCCATTTTGAATCATTGGTTGTGCAACATGTGGTCAGGCATTGTCCTGGAGAAGAATTGGGCCCTTTCTGTTGACCAATGAAAGGTGCCAGCATTGCAGTTTTCAGTGTGTCTCATCAATTTGCTGAGCAAACTTCTCATATTTAATGGTTTTGGTGGGATTGAGAAAGTTTTCGTGGATTGGACTGTCAACAGACCACAAAACAATAACCATTACTTTTTTCATGCCAGTTTGGCTTTAGGAAGTGCTTTGGAGGATCTTCTCAGCTCAACCACTGAGCTGGCCATTGCCCATTGTATAAAATCCCCTTTTTGTAACACATCAAAATTCTATTGAGAAATGGTTCATTGTTGTGTGGAATAAGAGATGATGATACTTGAAAATGATGATTGTTCTGATTTCAATCAGTTTTTGAGGCACCCATTTATCAAGCTTCTTCATCTTTCCAATTTGCTTCAAATGCTGAACAACTATAGAATGAATAATCTTGACTTCTTAGACAACTTCTTGTGTAGTTGTCAGAGGATCAGTTTCAATGATTGCTCTCAATTGGTTGTTGTCAGCTTCAGTTGGTGGAACACTGTGCTCCTTATCTTTGAAGAACTTCTTGAACCACCACTGCACTGCAAATTCATTAGCAGTTCCTACACCAAATGCATTGTTGATGTTATGAGTTGTTTCTTCCTGCCCATTTTGAACTCAAATAAGAAAATCACTTTAATTTTCTTTTTGTTTAACATCATTCCATAGTCTAAAACAAATATAAAATAAACAGCAAGCTAAGTCACACATAGAAAATGTAAGGCAGGAAATGTGTATTAATGGGGGGCATGTTAACCAGTTTGATGTAAGTATTCCAAATTGTATATAAAATCAGTACATTGTACCCCATAAATGCATTAATGTATACAGTTATGATTTAATTTTAAAAATGGGGGCAGGGAAAGATGGCGAACCAGAAGGATTGTTTGGCTGAGATCTCCTAGTAGCACTGGGTAAAAAAGAGAACTCAGCCATATCTGGCATGGGGACTTTACCTGGAGTTGTAGCTCAGGGAGCACAACAAGGTTGTGGAGGGCAGGATACAGTGTGTCATCCCAAGTGGTGGAGATCTGACTCAGTAGGCAAGTGATTGGGAGCCAGCAGTAACATCCAGCTGCCCATAGAGGTCAGGGGACAGGAGGAAGCTTTTCCTCACCTTTTGACTTTGGGGAAAAGGTGCACATTGAATGGAAAGCTTGAAAGAGTGAGCAGACTAGAACAGTATAGAGCAGCCAGAGCTAAGTTCCGGTTGGAGTGAATTGACATCAGTTTGGTGGCTGGTGACACAGTCATACTGGAAAGGTCATGGATGCTTGAGGGCTGCCATTGTGATAAGGTTGTGAGAAGGTCATGAGGGTGGACCTCTTATCAGTATCTTCTCAGTTGCAGGCCCCTGGTTGTGATCATTTAGTCCCACAGGCTAGAGGAGCAACTTGGAAGTGTAAAGCAAGCACAGCAGGGGAAGGCCCCAGAATGGGCATGCCCTGGAGTTGCATGGCTGGTACTTACACTGTTGCTTGGTACAAGAGCAGGAAAGGCCTGTATGGAGAGGGTCAGATGTGGTCATGCTGAGACATGGGTGGATACCTGGATCTGCCCTTGGTGTGGCAGACACACGAGACCTCAGAGCTTGCTCTGACTTGCTGGTGTAGAGTAGCCCATTTGGGAGGGGAGATAAGCATCAGTGGCCCAGCCAAGGAAAGCAAGGGAAGGGGGCCCAGACAGGTGAGGGAAGTGTCATTTGAAGACAGTACTGGGAGACAAACAAGAAAAAAAGGACTAGTGGCCAAGGGACATAAGGGAAAGTGGCGATCAGAGGGAGGCTCAGTCCCGGGTCACACAACCAGGACAAGACTTATCAAAGATCAAATGACAATATGTGCTTGGGTTTATCTCTAGGTTCTCTATTCTGTTCCATATATCTATATCTCTATTTTTGTGCCAATACCAAGCTGTTTTGATCATTATGGATTTGGAGTATAACCTGAAGTCTGGTAACGTGATGCCTCCTGATATGTTTTTATTTCTATGTAAGGTATTGAATATTTGAGTGTGTTTTTTCTGATTCCATATAAAATGAAGTACTATTTTTTCAAGTTCTTTAAAGTATGACATTGATGCTTTGATAGGGAATGAGTTAAATTTGTAGATTGCTTTGGGTTGTATGAACATTTTAATAATGTTAATTCTTCCCAGCCATGAGCATGGTATGAATTTCCATTTGTTAACATCTTCAGCTATTTTTTTTTCCTCATGGTATTATAAAGATCTCATTATAAAGATCTTTCATTCCTTTGTTAGATAAATTCCTAGGTATTTCATCTTCTTTGGCATGAATATAAAAGGAATAGAGTCCTTGACTATATTTTCAGCTCAACTATTGTTGGCATATATAAAACCTACTAGTTTGTAAGGGTTGATTTTATATCTTGAGACACTGCTATTTTCATTGTTCACTTCTAAGAACTTTGCAGTTGAGTCCCTGGGGTTTTCCAGGTATAAAATTATTTCATCCATGAAGAGTGAGAGTTTGACCTCCTCTGACCCCATTTGAATACACTGATTCCTCTTCTCTTGCCTAATTGAGATGGCTAGGACTTCCATTACTATATTGAATAGCAGTGGTTACAATGGGCATCCCTTGTTAGTTCCAGATCAATTTTACTCCATTAAATATGATATTGGCTATGGGCTTGGCACTGGTGGCCTTCATCAGTTTAAGAAATATGTCATCTAACTCTATTTTCTAAGTGTTCTACTCATGAAGGATGCTGGATATTAGCAAAATATTTTTCTGCATCAACTGATAGACTCATATGGTCTTTGTTTTTTATTATATTTATGTGATGTGGTGTATTTGATTTATGTATGTTGAACCAAATTTGTAACCCTGACAGAAAACCAACTTATTTGTGGTGTATAATTTTTTGATGTATCTTTGAATTCTCTTTGCTACAATCTTATTGAATCAACATTCATTAATTATATTGGTCTATAATTTTTTTTTTTTTTCTTTGTTGAGTCCTTTCCTTGTTTGCGGTCAAGGTGATCTTTGCATCATAGAATGTGTTGGGGGAGGATTTCTTCTTTTTTTATGTTTTGGGAAAGGTTATGAGGACTAGTTCCTGTCCGAAGGTTTGGTAGAATTCTGGTGTGAAGCCATCTTGCCCTGGACTTTTCTTTTTTGGGAGATTTTGTATAGTTGATATTATTTTAGTGCTTGATACAAATCTATTCAAAATTTCTAATTCCTTCTGGTTGAACCTAGGATGGTACCATGCTTCCAGGTATTGGTCCAATTCCTCCAGATTTTTATATTTCTGAGAGTAGAGTTATTTGTAGATTTCATTGAATTTTTTTTTTTTTAATTTCTTTGGTGTCTGTTGTTATTTTCCCATTTTTGTTTCTGATGTATATTATTGTAGATGTTACTTTTCTGATTCTGGTTAGGCTAGCCAATGGTTTATCAATTTTATAAATAGTTTCAAAGAATCCACTTTTTGTTTCATTGATCTTCTGAATGATTCTTTTATTTTCAATTTCATTTAGTTCTCCTGTAATTTTGGTTATTTCTTTTCTTCTCTTGGGTTTACGGTAGAATAGTTCTTCTTTTTCCAGTTGCTTAAGATGTCCCATTATGTTGTTGAATTCCTCTCTTTATGTTTTCTTGATGAAGGGTTCTAATGCTATAAATGTACCTCTTAGAACTGACTTTACAGTATCCCACAGGTTTTGATAATTTGTGTCTTCATTACAATTTTATTCCAAAAATATAATGATTTCCTTCTTACTCTTGTCTTTGATCTGGCTGTCATTAAGCATAAGTTTATTTAGTTTCCATGACTTTGTTTGAGTATGAAAATTTCTGTTGCTGTTGAGTTTAACAGCTAAAATCAACATACACATGTTGAGTAAATTTGCCATAACTAAAGCATATCAGTAAAAATTGAGTTCAACTTTTAGTCCATGATGGTTCAAGAAGATACAAGGAATAATTTCTATTCTTTAAATTTCCTGAGGATAGACTTGTGTCCTAAGATATGATCAATTTTGGAGGATGATCCATGGGTTGATGAGAGGAATGTGTATTCAGTTTTATTAGTATGAAATGTTCTTTAGATGTCTGTTAAGTCTATTTGTTGAAGTGTAAAGTTTCAGTCCTTTATTTCTTTGTTTAGTTTCTTCTTGGAGGATCTATTATAGTGCAGGAAGATATCAAATTGTTGATATTCATTAGGGTTTTCTTTATAAATTAAGGAGCACTTAGGTAGGGTGTATAAATGTTAATTATTGAAATTGCTTCATGTTGAGTGCTTCAAATATGTAGTGTCCATCCTTTTCTTTTCTTATTTTTTTTTTTAAATCCCATTGTATCTGCATATAAAATTGCAGCCCCTACTTCTTTCTGATTTCCATTTGCCTTTATTATAAATGTCCTTCCCTTCACCCTGAGTCTTTTTTTATGTTGGGAGGTAAGATGAGTCTCTTGTATGCAACAGATGCCTAGTCTGAAAATGGTATCCAGTCAGCCAACCTGTGCCTATTTAGAGGACAATTTAAGCTATTCACATTAATTAAGAGAATTGATAGGTATGGTAGTCTTTTGGCTGTCATGTTTTTCAAAGGTCCAGTGCATAATTATAATCAATTTACCATTGTGAAAGTTAGGTTTTGTTTGATATATTCTAGGTGATTTTACCTTGGTGATAGATCATAGTGCTGGTCATTATGAAAAATGGGTGTGGGTATTTCCTAGAAAGCTGATTTAGTTCTGGTAAATTTCCTCAACATTTTTATGTCAGTGAAGTATTTGATTTCCTCATCACAAATGAAACTCAGGTTAGCTGGATCAGGATTCTGGGCTGAAAGATGTTTTGTTTTAGGAGATTTAAGGTTGATGACCATCCTCTTCTGGTTTGAAAAGTTTTGTCAGAAAGATCTACAGTCATTCTAATATTTCTCACTTTGTAGGTAATGTTTTTCTTATGTCTGAGTTCTTGGAGAATTTTCTCCTTCATATTAACTTTGGCAAAGTTAATTACTCTGTGTCTAGGAGATGCTTCATTTAGATTGAGTCTTGCTTTGGATCTAAAACTGTCTACTATCTGAATATGTGTATCTCTTACAATGCTTGGAAAATTGTCTTCCATAATATCTTAGAGTAGAGAATCTGTGACTTTAGGACCATCCTCTTCTACAATAATTCCTGTAAGGCAGACAGATGTTTGATCTTTTGGACTGATCCCACAAGTCCTTCTGGGAATTATTTGTTTTGCTTTCCTTTTTTCTGTTTCTTTGAATGCTTGGGATTGTTCAAAAGCCTTGTCTTCAATTTAGGAGATCCTTTCTTCTCTTGCTGAGGAATTCTACAGTATTTAAAAGCTCCTCAAATAACTTTTTCATTTCCTTAAACTCTGCTATATCTGTTCTCATTATGTTCATATCCTGGGTGACTTTGTTTAATTTCTTTAGACAACTTTTGAACAACCTTTTGGATTTCTATTTCCATATTTTCCTCCATTATATTCATTGTATTTGCCAACCACACTCTGAATTCTGTTTCTGACATTTCAGCCATTTGTCTATGAATGGCATCTTCTGTCGTATCTCCTTTGCTATTCCTTGGGGGAGTTGATCTACTCTATTCTTTATATCTTCTGCCTCATGATTATTTTCTATAGTTTGGCTAGTAAAACTGGTAAAGTGAGATTCGAATGAGGGCCCCAGGGAGTAAAATTAACCAATCCTTTACCAATGAGCTGGACGTGGTGATTGTGTTTTTCCCCTACTGCTTTACAAAGGTCCCTTTGAGAGCTGTAGCCAGCTAAGGAACAGCTTGGTGTGATAAGGCTAACTGTCTCTGTCTTATAGTCAGCCAGCTTCTATGCTATCCTATGGAGTTGTGGTACGACACTGAACTCTCAGATGGGGAGAGATACAATTAATTGTGGTGCCCCACCCACCACCAGCAACAGGTAGAGGAGGAGAATCAGTCCCCCCCACTGCAAAACAAACACCACTCAACCTTGGAGGGTCCCCAGTTGGACAGCCTAGGTCAATAGTTCTATGTGGATTGTCTCTGACATTACAATTACTGCTCAGCAGTGCGAGTTCAAATGAGCTCCAGTAACTCAACAGAAGGGATCCACAGGCAGTTATGACCCCAAAATCCAACGGGCTAAATTCTGGCTCCCTCCGGTGAGCAAAGACAGGGAAGTGCACGGCAAAAGTCTGTCCCGGGGCTAGGGCGCCTCCATACACCCTGCACTGTTGTGCCATGGCAGGTCTCTCTTCTTTCTCATGTGCCCCTCTCTCCCTGCTCACCTCAACTTCCACTTGAGTCACTATTTCTGCACTGTTGTCCAGCAGTGCACACAATACTAAAGCCTATCAAGGAATTTTCAAACATTCTGAGATCTGTAGGGGGCAGGCCTTCAGACTACCAGGCAATGGGGGAAGGGTGGATTGGAAGTTCAGAATTGTGGGGAAAATATTTGTTCAATTTTATTCTGGGCAGGATTATACTGAGGCTCACAAGTGGGACCTCCCTGGAGAAGGAGACCTGGTATTTAGCAGATATTTTCCATGAGGTAATATAAGAGATCTTTTATTTCCAGCATGCTTGCAGAGAGCACACAGCAGGCCTCTCTCTTGGGGGAGGGGGTCTCTTTTCCTCTTGGTGATGGGCTTTGTACCTGAAATGTGTTTTCCTGGAGTTGCTGCTTGTCTCAGCAGGGATGATATGCACTTATCTATCTTCTTTCTTAGATCAGCTCCCCACCTTCAGGTTCTTTGAGTCCATTCTGTCCAATACCTCTCTATGTATATAGCAATATATACATATATATAACTTTTATATATAATATAAATGTATATATACATATAAATATATTTGTGATATATATATATATTGCAATATATATGTACAGTTTTCCCTCCCATATATAACTGTTTTATATGTATAAATATATAAAAATATATATTTATATTTGTTGAAAAATTTTTTAGTTTTTTTAATTCTTTTCTATGTCACTGAGGTTTGCTAAGGTTTATGGCTATTTGTGCTTTTTTTTTTTTTTTTTTTGCTGTGTTTTGTTTTTGCTAATTTGTTTGGTTGATTCTATTCTTAACTTCCATTTTTACTTTCCTAAAGAGCAAGAGCTCTTGTATTCTTGGTTATGGTATTTTAGCTTCATTTATTTTCTCTCTATGTCACTCCCCTTCATTCCCCTTTTAAATAGAGATTTTTCTAATTTTTTTATCTTTCTCACACAAATCACTCATGCAATAGCTAAGATATCCCCTCCTTTTTTTGGTCTTTCTTATTTTGCTTTTTCTTCTTCCTTCTCTCTCATTTATTTAAATTTCCTTTATGTCTTCTTATTTTATTATTGTTTTTCTGCTTCTCTTTTTTCTTTTTCTGCTGGTATCTGGGTGGCACAGCTGTGATCTTGCAGGGAGGTCATAGAAGTAGTTTAGCTCAAGGTGGCCAAAAGATCACGGTATAGGGAACCCTTTTACCTTTGACCCTGGGAAGTCCATATGGCAGAATATTTTTATTTCTTTTTCAGTTTTATGTATTGTTTTATACTTGGTTTTGGTTTTTGCTCTTTTATTTCCTCTTCCTATTTTTGGCTGAGAATGAATTCAAGCTTGAAAGTAACCCCTGATTTTAAAACACCCACCCAGCCCAGCCCCTCAAAATCCTTGAATTATGGTCATGTCCTTAACACTATGCTGATCAACACTATTTCCTTTCCCCTTTTATACTCTATTCCTGTCTTCCTTCTTTCCTGTTATTTAATTCTTTTTTTAATCCTTTAATTCTTTTTTTATCCCCTTCCCTTTTTTATTTTTCTCTTTCCTCCTTTTTTCATCTTTCAGTCTCTCATTCTTGTTTCCCCCTTCTTGCCCTTACCCCTTTTCTTCCTTTTGGCTTTATACCAAGGGGTCATTTCAAGACCTAAGCGTTACTAGCACTATGGGAGGCTGAGGAGGGTGGATTACCTGAGGTCATGAGTTGGCGACTATCCTGAGCCACATGGAAACCCTGTGTCTAAAAAAGAGCCAGAAATTGTGGCAAACATATGTAGTTCCACTTATGTGGGAGGCTGAGGCAAGAAGATCACTTAAGCCCAAGAATTTGAGATTACTGTGAACTATGAAGCCATGGTACTCTGATGAGGGTAAAAAAATGATACTCTATCTCAGAAAAAAGAGAAATATACCTAAGCTTTTAGATAAGGTAGTTTGAAGCAAAGGAGGAAGTAAGAAGGAAAAAGGAGCACAGGGAGGTGAATAAGAAGAAAGAACACATAGGGAGGAACCAAGAGAAAAATTCAGGCAACATGAAAAACCAAAACAGAGCAACTACCTCAAGGGACCCTGAGACATCTACTACATCTTCTGAGTCCACCTATAAGAATTAATGGATTTGACAGAAAGGGAATTCAAAATATGCACGATATAGACAATAAGTGAATGGCCCCCAAAATGGAAAGACAGAACCAAAAGTCAGACAAGAGATATGTAGAATATGGAAAGGATATTGTGGAACTTAATGAAATGAAAGAGATTATCAGTGAATGTAAAGATGCAGTAGAAAGTAGGTTAGACCATGGAGAAGAAAGAATCATGGAGCTAGGGGATAAAGTTTTCAAGTTAACTCAGGTAGTTAAAGAGGCAGAAAAGAAGAGAGAGAAAGCAAAACAAGCTCTTAAAGAACTACAAGACTCCATGAAGTATTCAAACTTACAAATAACAGGGATTCATGTAAGGGAAGAAGATTGTGCCAAAGGAATGGAAGCTCTACTGGAGACTATCATAAATGAAAAATTACCAAGTTTTACTAGAGACCCCAACACACTCCTTTCAGAGGGATATTGAAACCCAAGTTATCTCAACTCAAACAGAGCCTCTCCAAGACACATTGTAATGATCCTATCCAAAGTAAAGATGAAAGAAAAAATTTTGCATCAGCTCACCTATAGGGGTAGAGTCATTAGCATGACAGCAGACATTTGAGCATCAACTCACCTATAGGGGTAGAGTCATTAGCATGACAGCAGACATTTGAGCTGAAACCTTCAAAGCCAGAAGAGCACAGTGATCTAACTTCAACATTCTTAAACAAAATGATTTTCAGCCCAAAATTTTGTATCCTGCTGAATTAAACTTCAAGATTGATGGAGAAATAAAATCTTTTGCAGATACAAGCACTGATGCAGTTCACCACAACAAGGTTGACTCTATAGGAAATATTTAGACTTATTCTCAACACTGACCACAACAATAGACCACAAACTAAGTAAACACACAGAAGCTAAAGGTCAAAACATAGCTTCCACAATGGTGCACATGATAAAACCACACAATGAACTATCACAAAAGGAGATGAATAGAACTCCACCAAACTTATCAAGTCTCTTAATAAATGTCAGTGGTCTGAATTTACCACTGAAGAGGCACAGGATGCCTAATTGTATAAAAAAGCACAAGTCATACATACACTATCTCAGGAGACACACCCAGGCTTGAAGGACAAATCAAGACTCAGGGTTAAGGGATGGAAAACAGTATTTCAAGCAAATGAAAATCAGAAGAAAGGAGGGGTTGCAATCTTATTCTCAGGTACAAGTGTCTGGATGTGCCACACTTTACTTACCCATTCACTCACTGAAGAACATCTTGATTGCTTCTATATTTTGTTGACTATGAATAAAGATGCTATAAATATTCATGTTGAAATGTTTCTATAAACATGAACTTTCAACTTATGTGACTAAGCATTATTGCTGAATTATGTGGTAAGACTAAGATTAATTTTGTTAGAAATTACCAAAATATCTTCCAAAGTGGCTGTGCCATCCTTGCATTACCACCCAACTCTTGTTCTTTTTGCTTAACACCCTTGTGAGCATTTGATATTGTAAATGTGTTGGATTTTGGCCATTCTAATAGATGTGTAGTAGCATTCCATTGTTGTTTCAATTTATAATTCCCTAATGACATATAATACTGAGCAGCTTTTCATGTACTGATTTGCTGTTCATATATTTTCTTAGTTGAGATACCTATTCAGATCTATTGCCCTTTCTTAAATTGGGTTGCTCATTCTCTTATTTCTGAATATTCTTTGTATATTTTGATTAATAGTACCTTATCAGATATGTCTATGCAAATATCTTACCCTGTTTGTGGCTTTTATGCTTATTTTTTTGAAATACATAGATTTACAGAGATAATGCAGCATTATATATCATTAAGCATAAAAAGAACATGATTTATCATTTTCTGTGAAGTACTACCATTTTTATGATATCTGAAGTATTATAGGTGGTTGCTTAGTAAATCTTCATTCTATTACTTGATCATAATCATGAAGTTTTGCTTTATCTGTCCATTTTTGTTAAATGCATTAAATTTTAAACATTTTATTGTTGACTTATAATGGTCAGTTTGTATCCATTAAATGTTTATTTTGTTGCTTGAGGTTCTTCACAGTCAATATTTGCTATTCTCTGTACAATGCTTAACTGATTAACACATATATACTGAATGTTCTGTATGATGCCTGAACTATACTGTGGCAGTGGAGTGTGGGGACCTACCAAAATATTAGATATAATCCCTGCTCTAAGATGTTTTTGATGCAGTTTGGGATTATAATATTGTAATAATAAAACAGAAAATTTATATAATGCAGAAAATAGTAATAACTCTTAACCGTTATTGAGAAGTTACTATATGACATAACTGTTCTAAGAATTTACTCATTTAGTCATGAAAGGTGTTATATAGGGTAGGTTTTATTCTTATATCTCTTACAAATGAAGAAACTGAGGCATAAAAGATTAAGTAAATACTGCATAGTCTTTCAGGTAGTCAATCCTAGAGCTTTTGTTTTAAGAAAAAGCATGTGACTCCAGAACTTGTACTCTTATTCAATATGCACAAAAAAAAAATTTTTTTTGAAAATAAGTGTATAATTAAGCAAGGCCTTTGGAGTAAAAATGATTTTTTCTCCTCTAATTCCGCCTTTGTGTGTCCTTGGATAAATTATGTAACTTTTCTGAATGTCAGTTTCCTATTTTGTAAAATGATCATAACACCCAGCAAATGAATGCAATCACTTAAGAAAGCAGTGCCCAGAAGAAGAGAAAAAGCCTGAGCATTTATAACTTAGATATTCTTGAATTTAGTATAGGAGAAAAAGACATTAAAGAAAATTGAGAAGGAATGGGAGGTGAAATGATGGGAACAATATGTCCAACAAATTTAAAAACATGTAAATCATTGGCAACTTTGATGGGAGCATTTCTGTAAAAACATGAGACAGAAGACAGACAAGAGGACATAGAAGAATAAATGGAAAATGAGCATATAACTTATTGTTTCTCATTGTATTTTCTGAGAAATCTGGTTGTGAAGGAGAGCTCAGAAAAGGTACTATGTTTAAATGAGTGATGAAGAATTCTTTTTATGATATGAGATTTCAAAACATGTAGAAATGAAGACATTAAAGACACATGAGAGGGATGATAACTAAAGGAATGACCTCCTTGAGAAGATGAAAGACCTTATCTAGCACTAAAAAGAAGAAATTGGTTTTTGATACATATATTGATATAGATAAACATAGAGAAACACATCCTTGAAAGCAACACTATTTTCCCCATTATAAAAAACAGAAATGAGGCAGCACGTTGTTGAGGTAATTATGGGAATCTAAAGGATTGTCTAACTAAAGCCCTTCTGTTTCAAAAAAACCTGGTAAGTCAACTGTTTGGAAGTATTTATAGCATTTATGCCGGAATGTTGCATAATGGACTAACATTAACCCACATGGAGCAGTTCACAATATGACTGACACACAATAATACTGGAATGCTGGCTATTACTTTTGTTGTAATACTACAAGTCTTAAGAGAAGAACTTACTGTGGTTATTTCTACCTTCTTGGTTTTTCAGTAATGGAGGACATGAACAAAAAGATGTCAAATATGTTATCAAAGAATAAGAGTAGAAGATAAGAGTAAGTCATGTCTCCATCCAAGCCACATTTTCTCAAGTACCCCAGAATAAATAGGGTTTCTTTTAAGTGTACTGGCAATGTTTCTTACATTTCTGTCTGTTTAAACAATAACCAGTACCCTTCATCTACATATCACATATCAGGTTCCTCTACTCTGTCACATCAACCGGGCTTCATATCAATGGTATTCACAGGTATTCAATATATGGACCCCATATCAGAATCACCTGCAGCACAAGCTAGACAACAGATTTTCAGGCTCTACCTCAAAAATGCTGGAATGAAATATTTTACATTGGGACCTAGGAATCTGTATATTTAACAAGCTGATCAGGTGATTGTGATGTGATGACCATATTTGAAAACAATTGCTTGAGTGTATTCATCTTCCTAGAGGTCCATTCTTCCTATTAAATCACATGTAAAATGCTTTCTGGGCCAATTTGACAAGAGTTTGGCACGCACACAAACGCATGCCCCTGTGTGTGACACACACACACAGAGAAACCAAGAAAGTTATGTGCTTATTTTGTTACCTCTCTCAGTTAATGTGCAGGAATATTTGATGACTAAACCTTACTAGAACACTAATACTGTAAATTTCAGGCTACTTCTGTTGTTCTTAAATGAGCCTCATAGACTTTGTCTTCATTTAGGTAAAAGGGTTGGTTAGTTTACAAAGAGGCAGAAAATAGACTCTAAACAGAATTTTTTGTTATGGACTGTAACTAATACTGACTTTTCTCTTCTAAAAATCTTTTCTTATCTTTTATCCCTGCTTGTTCTTCACTCTAGACATCTTTTTAGTTCTTTACCAAAAGGACACAATTAAACAAAAAAGTAGGACAAGGAAACAGACAAAAAGTAAACACTCAAGAGGAATAAATACCAAAAAAGTCCTGGCAACATGAAAATCTAGAAGATAGCAACCCCACCATTCTCCCCCGGGATCATCAGGTAGCTACTGCAGAAGATGAAGATTCCCCCTATAAAGAAATGTTAGAAATGAGAGAAGGATAATTTAAAATATGTATAGTCAAATCAATGAAAGAAATTGCTGAAAAAGTGGAAAATAACCAAAAGGAAATTCAAAACCAACATCAAATATGAGATGAATGATATGAAGAATATATAAACGATATAGTGGAGCTAAAGGAATTGAAGCAGTCAATAGGGTAATTAAAGATGCAGTAGAAAGTATCAATAACAGACTAGACCATGCAGAAGTAAGACTCTCAGAGGTGGAGGATAAAACCCTTAAGATAACTCAGACAGTTAAAGAGACAGAAGAGAGAGAGAGAGAGAGAGAGAGAGAGAGAGAGAGAGAGAGAGAGAACATTCACTGACAGAATTATGGGACTTCTGAGGCATTCAAACATACCAATTATGGGTACCTCAGAAGGGGAAGAAGAATGCCCCAAATATGTAGAGGCCCTACTAGAGGGTATCATAAATGAAAATTTCCCAAATATCATCAAAGATTCTGACACACTCCTTTCAGAGAAATATCAAACTCCAGGTCATCTCAACTCCAATCAAGCTTCTCCAAGACCCATTGTCATGAACTTGTCCAAAGTCAAGAAAAAAGGAGAAGATTCTGCAAGCTGCCAAGAGTTAGAAATAATTGACCTACAGGAGCAAATCTAACAGAGTGACTGTGGACTTCTCAAATGAAGGTTTTCAAGCCAGAAGACAAAGGTCATCTACCTTTAATCTACTTAAACAAAACCATTTTCAGCTCAGAATTCTATATCCTGCTAAGCTAAGCTTTAAAATTAAGGAGAAATAAAATATTTTATTGATATGCAAACATTGAGGAAGTTTGTCACAAAAAACCCTCAGATATACAGGAAATACTTAGAACTATTCCACACACTAACCATCACAATAGACCACAGCAAACAAAACATCTAAAAATTAAAGGAGAAAACCTAACTCCCATAATGTTCCAAAAGATAAAATTAAGCAGTGGACTTTCAAAACATATGGAGGAATAGAACTCTACCACACTTAGTAATTATTGCAATAACTGATCATGTCTTCAATTCCCCACTGAAGAGACATGGGCAGGATGGATTAAAAAACCAAGCCATCTATTTGCTGTCTACTGGAGACAAACCTACTGTCAGGAAATTAACAAAGCAAGGAGTTGATTATTTGAAAAAACAAACAAACAAACAAAAAACAAAAAAGAAAAAATAAAATAGATAAGCCATCCATTGGCCAGATTAGCTAGAAATAGAAAAGTAAAATTCAGCAGGAGGGAGGCAAGACGGCCCACTGAAGCCAGCTTTCAGCAAAGGCTCCCATTGAGAGGGAGAAATAATGGCCAGAACCAACCCAATAAAGTGGAAGACCAGGAGCTGAGCTGACAGAGAGGATTGATAGGTTTGCATCACCCCTGCTGAAGCAAGCTGGGACCCCAATGAAACAAATTTCAGGTACAAAACCAATCCAAAAGAAGATGGGAATCCTTCACCTCCCCCTCCATGAGAGCAGCACAAGGTAAGTAGTGAACAGAGGACATTTTGTTTCACCAAATGGGAGAGAACGACTGAGAGGTTGGACTCCCTCCACAGAGAGATACTGCTACAAGCCCAGGCAGTATCTTGTCTGGGACAAAAGTTGATCTAATATTTTCCCTACATTCCTGAACTCCCAATTCACCCCTCTCCCCTCTCCTGGCAGTCTGGAATACTATCCCCTGCAGAATCCAGAGTGTCTGATGAATTTTTGCTATGGTGGGATATCTCGTGGGCTATAGGGCAGTTGCGCTAAAACTATAACTTTAATAGTGGTAGGGAGTCACAAGGGGAGAGAGACTTGCCCTGTGTTGGAAGGAGCATAGCACAAGACCACTGCAAGTGACCACCAGATACCATGATGCTGCCAGCACCCACCCACTTTTGTTACTCACATGGCACCACCCACCAGATATATGTCTTCCCACCCCACTCCTGTGACCTGGGGTGGCAGCTCCGCCATCCAGCTCCCTGCCTGGCTCCTGTGACACATGCAGCCCGTGGCCAACAGCCAGCGGCTCCGCCTCCGGCTCCCTGCCTAGCTCTTGTGACCAGGGCTGGCAGTCAGCGGCTCTACTCTCTGGAAATGCCCCCCAGCTCCCCACGCTGCTCCTGCAACCAGTGCACAGCAGTAACTCAGACCAGTGCCACCACTCCTGACAGTGGCAGCCCCACAGTCCCTCCTGCTGAGGTCAAATTTGAGAGAGACATCTCCCCAATTCTGTAGGACACAGAAGGAAACTGACCTGACCTGCAGAGGTTCCAGGGCTGGAGTGTGGCCAAAGCAGAGGCATGGTCTCTGAGGGATAGAACCACAGTCCTCCACAGTAACCCCCATCTGGGTGCAGACACAGGTGGAACACTCCCCAGTTTCCAATGATCACTGGAGGGAATCAGGCCTGAACTCCTCCTACCTGCACATTGCACAGTGAGATGGCCCTCTTTGACTTAGGTGTAAATACTTGGTGTACTTGAGTATTAGAGAGAGTTAGTCTGCAGACCTGCAGGGTAACCAGTGACTGGGATTGATGGTGTTGCAAAATTGGAAAAGAAGCACCAGACCCCTGGAATAATTATTTTCTTGGGCTAGCCTTTCTGACTCCATTGATCACCACAGAGAGACACATTTGGGCTGCCAGTGGACCTCTGCTGTCCAGTTGATGGAGACCTTTTGAACTCTCCCTGTTGATCTGTGTTTGTCCTGACCAGGATAATTGGTTCCGAACTCTTAATCTGGGTGGATCATCCAGGGACTCTCGAAACTTATACCGAGGTTGTGTTGTACTAAGGGCGGGTCTGATTCTCCTCTCCAAGTTATTGCCAGTGGGAGGCAGGGTGTCTTAATTGTTTGTATTCCTCCACAGCTGAGATTTCAACCCAAAGTCATTGATCCAGTAGGATTGGTCAGAGTCTACCTAAACACAAGACAGACCCACCTTTCCCCATCATACCAAGCAGGTCCCCAGTGTCTTGGGCTGTAGTACTGAATGGGACCTTGGTAAAGTCATAGGGGAAAAGCCACAGTCACCAGTCCCAGCACTATGGTAAAGGGTTGGTTAACTACATCTCCAGAAGCCCTCAATTTAATTCCAACTTACCAGCCTTTCTAAACAAACAGTGAAAAATAACCATGGGCTGGAATCAGCGGAAAAACTCAGGCAACATGAATAAACAGAGTAGATCAACACCACCAAGGTAGGACAAAGGAGAGAGCAACAGATGATCCCATTCATAAACAAATGGCTGAGATGTCAGAAATTGAGTTCAGAATTTGGACAGCAAATAAGATTAACAGAATTGAAGTAACATGGGAATTAGAAGTTCAAGGAGTAATTCAAAAGTTGGCTCAAGAATTCAATGAATTCAAAGATAAAATCTCTAAAGATTTTGACAAATTAAGGCAAGAATTTTCATCCCTCAAAAACCTGAGAAATACAGTAGAATTCCTCAGTAATAGGATGGAGCAGGCAGAAGAAAGGATCTTGGACATTGAAGACAAAGCTTTTGAATGCTCCCAAACTCTCAAATGTGAAGAGAAATGGGGAGTAAGACAGATCATTCCCTGAGAGAGTTGTGAGTTGTGAGACCACTCCAAAAAAGCAAACATTCACCCCATTGGAATTCCTGAAGGTGATGAGAATGATCTAAAAGGCACAGACGCTTTATTCCAGGAGATTTTAGAGGAAAACATTCCAGACATGGCAAGAGATTCTGAAATTCAGATGGCAGACAGTTTCAAAATCCCAGCACAACTCAGTCCAAATAAAGCATCCCTGGGACACATTGTAATTAACTTTGCCAAAGTTAATATTAAAGAGAAAATCCTTCAAGCAGCCAGACATAGGAAAATCGTAATCTACAAGGGGAAGAATAGTAGAATGACTGCAGATCTTTTTTCTGAAGCTTTTCAGGCTTAAAGAGGGTTGTCATCAATCTTCAATCTCCTAAAACAAAACTTTCAGCCCAGGATCCTGTATCCAGCTAAACTGAGTTTCATCAATGATGGAGAAGTGAAAAACTTTAAGGACATACACACACTGAAGAAATTTGCCACAACTAAACCAGCTCTTCACGATATTCTCAGACCTATCCTCCATAATAACCACCAAAATTCAAATATCTCTACCACCAAAGTAATCTCACTCAGAAAATACTGAACAAAACCCAACTTTCACAGTGCTGAAAGGATTAAAAATGTCCACTGGTCCTTCGTAAAACTTGACATTGAAAGTAACACCAGGCTTATAAATACTCTCAATTAAATTAACGTGAATGGCTTAAGTTGTCCAATAAAGAGGCACAGGTTGGTTTACTGGATATCTAACCTCAGGCCAGATATCTGCTTTATACAATAATCTTATCTTATCATAAAGGATATAGAGTCAGGATGAAGGGATGGGCATCTGTAATCCAGGCAAATGGAAAACAGAAGAAAACCTGGGGTTGCAATTTGATTTGCAGATACATTAGGCTTTAAACCAACAAAAGTAAGGAAAGACAAGGATGGTCACTTCATATTTGTTAAGGGCAACACTCAACATGATGAGATATAAATTATTAACCTTTATGTGCTCAAACAAAATGCTCCTCAATTTATAAGCAAGACCCTAACAGACATGAACAATTTGATATCTTCCAGCACCACAATAGGCAGAGATTTTAACACCCCTTTGGCGGTTGGATAGATCCTCCAAAAAGAAATTAAGCAAATAAATTCTGGACTTAAACTTTGTGATACAACAATTAAATTTAATAGACATCTACAGAACTACAGAACATTTTATTGTAAGGTAATTGTATACACATTCTTCTCATCAGCCCCTGGAACATCCTCCAAAATTGATCACATCTTAGGTCACAAGGCTAACCACAGCAAATTTTAAAAAATAGAAATTATTCCTTGTATTTTCTCAGATCATCACAGAATAAAAGTTGAACTCATCAATAACAGGAATCTGCATACTCATACAAAGACATGGATACTAAATAACTTATGCTGAAAGATATAGCTGGGTCATAAATGAGTTTAAGAAGGAAATTATCAAATTTTCAGAACAGAATAATAATGAAGATACAAATTATCAGAACCTCTGGGATACTGTAAAGGCAGTTCTAAGAGGGAAATTTATAGTACTCCAAGCCTTCCTTAAGAGCACAAAAAGAGAGGAAGTCCACAAGTTAATGGGACATCTCAGTCAACTGGAAAAGGAAGAGCATTCCAATCTCAAACCCAGGAGAATAAAAGAAATTACCAAAATTAGAGATGAATTAAATGATTCAAAAACAAAATAAAATATTAATGAATCAGAACTTTGGTATTTTGAAAAGTTTAACCAAATTGATAAACTCTTGCTAGCCTAACCAGAAACAGAAAATTAAAATTCCTAATTTCATCAATCAGAAATGACAAAGGTGAAATAATAACAGGCACCTCAGAAATTCAAAAACTCCTAATGAATACTACAAATAACACTATTCTTAGAAATATGAAAATCTGAAAGAAATTAACCAATACTTGGAAGCACACTACCTCCCTAGACTTACCCAGAAAGAATTAGCAATGTTTAACTGTCCTATATCAAGTATTTAAATAGCATCAACTATACGAAATCTCCCAAAAAACAAGAGTCTGGGACCAGACAGCTTCACATTGGAATTCTACCAAACCTTTACAGAGGAACTAGTACCTATATTACATAACATTTTCCAAAGCATAGAAAAAGAAGGAATACTTCCGAACACATTCTATGAAGCAAATAACACCTCAAACCAGGAAAAGGCCAAACAAGAAAAGGATATTATAGACCAATATCTTTAATGAATATAGATTTAAAAAAAATTCAATAAGATCCTAGCAAACAGAATGCAGCATCACGTCAAACAAATTATACACCATGACCAATTTAGTTTTATCCCAGGGTGACAAGGATGGTTTAACATACATAAATCTATAAATATAATACATCACATTAAGAAAATAAAAAAAAGACCATATGATTCTCTCAATTGATGAAGAAAAACTTTTGATAATATCCAGCATCCTTTCATGATAAAAACACTTAAGAAAATAGGTATAGAAAGAACATTCCTTAAACTGATAGAGGCCATCTACAGTAAACCCACAGCCAATATCGTATTGAATGGAGTTAAATTGAAATCATTTCCACTCAGATCAGGAACCAGGCATGGTTGCCCATTGTCTCCATTGCTTTTTAGCATTGTAATGAAAGTCGTAGCCATAGCAACCAGGCAAGAAAAGGCAATCAAGCATATGCAAATAGGAACAGAGATCAAACTTCCACTCTTCACAGATGATATGATTGTATCTATGGAAAACCCCAGGAATTCAACTACAACACTCTTAGAATTGATCAAGGAATACAGCAACATCTTAGGTTACAAAATTAATACTCAAAAACCTATAGCCTTTATATGTAGCAACAATAGTCAAGCTGAAAAAACAGTCAAGGACTTTGTTACTTTTACAGTAGTACCAAAGAAGAAAAAATATCTGAGAGTTTACCAAACAAGTAATGTGAAAGATCTCTATAAAGGGAACTATGAAACTCTGAGAAAAGAAATAGCTGAAAATGTTAATAAATGAAAAAATACATGATATTCATGGTTGGGAAGAATCACATTGTTAAAATATCCATACTACCCAAATCAATGTGCAATTTTAATGCAATCCCTACTAAATCACCACTGTCGTTCTTTAAAGACCTAGAAAAAATATTACATCATTTTATTAGAAATCAGAAAAAAACTCAAATAGCCAAGACATTAATTACTCAGAAATAAAAACAAAGAAGGAGGAATCATTCTACCACATCTCAAGGTATACTATAAATCGATAGTGATCAAAACAGCAGGGTATTGGCAGAAAAACTGAGAAGTAGATGTGTGGAACAGAACAGAGAACCAAGAGATGAACACAGCTACTTACCATCATTTGATCTTCAATAAGCCAATCAGGAACATTCACTGGGGGAAAAGACTCCCTATTTAACAAATCGTGCTGGGTGAACTGTTTGTCGACCTGTAAAAGACTGAAACTGGATCCACACCTTTCACCACTAACAAAGATAGACACTCATTGGATAAAGGATTTAAGATTAAGACATGAAACTATAAAAATACTAGAAGAAAGTGCAGGGAAAACAATTTAAGAAATCAGTCTGGGAGAATATTTTATGAGGAGGACCACCTCCACCTCCTACCCCCCCCCCCCCGCAAAAGCAAAAATACATTACTGGGATCTGATCAAACTAAAAAGCTTCTGCACAGCCAATAACACAGTATGTAAAGCAAGCAGGACAGCCCTCAGAATGAGAGAAGATATTGGTAGATTATGTCTTTGACAAATGTTTAATAACAAGAATCCACAGAGGACTCAAAAGTATTAGCAAGAAAAGAATAAGTGATCCCATTTCAGTATGGGCAAGGGACTTGAATAAAAACTTCCCTGAAGAAGACAGGTGCACAGCCTACAGACATATGAAAAAAATGCTCATCATCCTTAATCATCAGAGAAATGCAAAACAAAACCACTTTGAAATATCCTCTAACACCAGTAAGATTAGCCCACATCACAAAATCCCAAAGCCATAGATGTTGGTGTGGATGTGAAGAAAAGGGGACACTTCTGCACTGCTGATGGGAATGCAAACTAATATGTTTCTATTGGAAAGATGTTTGGAGATCACTTAGGGATCTAAAAATAGACCTGCCATTCAATCCTTCAATTCCTCTACTTGGCATATATCCAGAAGACCAAAAATCACATTATAACAAAGATGTATGTACAGGAATGTTTATTGCAGTCTAATCCATAATTGCTAAGTCATGGAAGAAGCACAAGTGCTCATCAACCCACAAATGGATCAATAAATTGTTGTATATATACACCAAGGAATATTATGCAGCCTTAAAAAAGATGGAGACTTTACCTCTTTTATGTTTACAAGGATGGAGCTGGAACATATTGT
>CAUYPK010070384.1:0-26123 GCA_963574355.1 Loris lydekkerianus
TTACCATGCAGTTGTTTACCAAAAATAGAGAAGGAGAGTCTTAACTTTTGCTCTTGGATTAAAGTCAAGGTACTGTATAGAAATTATGTAAAATCAGTATGGAAGTTCAATGTCGCTTTTCTTGCTCAGTGATTTTAAAGATGTTTGAGTAGTTCCTGTGTGTGTGGGTTTTTTGTTTTTTTGTTTTTTTGTTTTTTTTTTTCTTTTCTAAACTGCATTCCTATGGCCACCTAAGGCATGCCTGTATGTATTGGCTTCTACAGTATTTCAAAAAGTATTTGAGATATTTCTTTAATTATGTACAACCCTAAATGTTGGTGTTTTATATAGATCACAAGTACAGCTTTCCTTAATTCATTCTGCTATTTGTTACACACAATTGTTATTTTAAAAAAACAAGTATGTATTGCATGAAAACATTATGACCCTTTTCTCTTAGTTTAAATAAACTCTAAGGTAACTGGAAAGAAAAAAAAAAAAAAGAAGAAGAAGAAGAAGAAGAAGAAGAAGCCTAGGCACTGAATTTACTAAAGAAAGACTTTACGTGAACTATCAAATATGTTCAAAGACCTAAAGGAAACCATGAACAATGAACTGAAGGAAACCTGTAGGTAGTGTTTCGATAATAGAGAATATCATTGACGATATAGGCATTATTTTAAAAAATAGAAATGGAAATGAAAATTTTACTACAGAGGTTTAACAGCTGATTGAAAAGACAGAAGAATCATCTGTGAACTTCATAATACATGAGTTGAAATCAGTCACAGGAGCAGAAAGGGAAAAGAATGAAGAAGAATGAACAAAGCCTAAGGCCTATGGGACATCATCAAGTATACCAACACATACACAAACAGACTCCAAGATGGAGAGGAAAGACAGAAAGGGGCAGAAAGAACATTGAAAGAAATAATGACCAAAAACTTCCCCAATTGAATGAAAAACATGAATCTAACATATCCAAAAAGTACAACAAAATCCAGGCATGATAACCTCAGAGATATTCACACTAAGACATGTGATACCCAAATTTTCAAGAGACTAAGACAAAGAGATCTTCTCAAGAAAAACAAGAGAAAAATAACTCACCACATGAGGGATCTCCAATAAGACTAACAATTTATCTTCAGAAACCATGAAAGCATTAGGATGACATATTTAAATTTTTGAAAGAAAAATAATGTAAACCAAAAATTCTATATCCAGCAGAACTATACCGCAAAAATGAGAGAAAATCAAGGCAGTCTGAAATTTAAAAAAAAAACAGCTGAGAGAGTTAATCACTAGTAGACCTTAGACACAATAAATGCTAAATAGAGTCCTACAGTATGAAATAGAAGCACACTAGATAATAACATCAAGCTATATGGAGAAATAAAGAACAATAGGAAAGTTAGCTACAAGAATAAAAGCTGATAGTATTGCATATATAGTTTGTAATTTCTCCTGTTTTTTCTTTTCTTTTTGTCATTCTTTTTTGTCCCCATAATTTAAAAGGCAAGTGAATGAAATAATTATAAAGCCAGATTAGTGAGCACACAACATATAAAGATGTAATTTAGTAAATAATACAAAACAGGGGGCAATGCTGTAAAAGAACAGAATTTTGTATACTATCGAAACTAAGTATTAATTTGAACTTGATTGGTATAAAATTAAGATGCTAATTATAATCCCTAAGGTAACCAATAAGGAAAAAAAAACTAAAAATATGTAGGAAAAAAAGATGAGAAGGGAATCAAAATATGCCAGGAAAAAATCAATCTCAAAAGAAGGCGGTAATGGAGGAACTGAGGAACAAAAAGGGTACAACTCAATGATAGAACCCAATCAAAAAATGGGTAAAGGATCTGAAAAGATGTTTCCCAAAGAAGATATACAAATGACTAATAATCACATAAGAAGATACTGAACATCATGAATCATTAGGGAAATTCAAATCAAAACCATAATGAGATACTTCATATCTACTAGGATGTCTACAATTAAAAGAAAAAACAGAAAATAAATATTATTAAAGATGTGAAGAAATGGGAACCCCACCTACCCAGAAGAAAAACAAAAATCATTTTATCAGAAGGACATTTGCACTACACTGTTTATCCCCGCTCAATTTACAAACTGTGGAAACAACCTAAATGCCCACCAATCCAGGAATGGATTAAGAAGCTGTGGTACATGTATACCATGGAATACTATTCAGCCACTAAAAAAGATGGAGACTTTATATCTTTTGTGTTAACCTGGATGGAAATGGAACACATTCTTCATAGTAAAGTATCACAAGAATGGAGAAGCAAGAATCCAATGTACTCAATTCTGATATGAGGACAATTGATGACCTAGTACATGGTGGGGGGAGGGAGGAGTGGAATGAAGGAAGAAGGGAGGGGGTCAGGAGTCACTGTGTGTGACACATCTCTTGGGAGTGGGATACAATTATAAGAGTGATGCTACCTAACAAATGCAATCAGTGCAACCTGGTTCTCTGTACCTTCAATGAATCCCCAACAACAAGAAAAAATAAAAGAAATGGGGACCCCCATATATTGCTGGTGGAAATGTAAAATGTTGCAGCTTAGCAGAAAGCAGTTTGGCAGTTGCTCAAAAACTTAAACATATAACCAGGCACAGTGGCTCACGCCTGTAATCCCAGCACTCTGAGGGGCCGAGGCGGGCAGATTGCTTGAGCTCAGGAGCTTGAGACCAGCCTGAGCAAGAGTGAGACCCCCATCTCTAAAAAAAAAAAAAAAAAAAAAAATAGCTGGTCATTGTGGTGGGTACCTGTAGTTCTGGCTACTCGGGAGGCTGAAGCAAGAGAATCACTTGAGCCCGAGTTTGAAGTTGCTGTGAGCTATGATGCCATAGCACTCAACCCCAGGGTGATTGAGTGAGATTCTGTTTCAAAAAAAAAAAAAAACTTTTTTAAACATATAAAAACTACACAAAGAAAAACAAAAAACAAAAAAGTAAACCAAAAAGAAAAAAAATTAAACAAAGAATTTTACCACATGAACCAGCAATTCTGCTCCAGGTATATATCCAAAATCATTGATAACAGATACTCCAACAATATTTGCACATCAGTGTTCCTAGCAGAGCTATTAACAATAGTCAAAATATGGAAACAATGAAAATAATCATCAATGAATGAATGCATTTTTTAAAATGTGGTATGTCTAGATAGTAGAATAAGATTTTGTCATAAAAAGGAATGAAGTATTAATAAATGCTACAATATGGATGAAACTGAAAAACATTATGCTAAGTTAAAGAAGCCAGAAATAAAAGGTTACCCATTAAATGATTCCATTTATATGAACTTCCAAAATAGGTATGTCCATAGAGACAGTAAGTAGATTAGTGGTTGCCAGAGAATGAATGAGGGGGATTGGGAAGTGACTGCTTAGTAAATATAGGGTTTCCTTTCAGGATGACAAATTGTTCTGGAATTAGATAGTGGTGATACTCCTACAACCTTGTAAATGCACTAAATCCCACTAAATTGCACACTTGAAAATGGCTAATGGGTCATTTGATGTTATATGAATATTATTTCAATGAAAATAATTTTTCAGGCTGTGCCTGTAATCCTAGCACTCTGGGAGGCCATCGCAGGTGGATCGCTTGAGCTCAGGAGTTCAAGACCAGCCTGAGCCAGAGCAAGACCTTGTCTCTAAAAATAGCTGGGCGTAGTGGCGGGTGCCTATAGTCCCAGCTATTCATGAGCCTGAGGTAAGAATCACTTGAGCCCAATAGTTTGAGATTGCTGTGAGCTATGAAACCACAGCCCTCTACACAGAGCAACTGTGTGCGACCCTGTCTCAAAACTAATAATAAGAATAATTTTTAAAAGTTCTACTGCTGGGCATGGTGGCTCATGTTTATAATCCCAGCATTTTGGGAAGCCAAGGTAGGAGGATTGTTTGAGGCCAGGAGTTCAAGACCAGCCTGGACAACCTATCAAAACCCTGTACCTACAAAACAAATTAGCCAGGTATGGTAGCATGCACCTGTAGTCCCAGCTACTAGGAAGATAGAGATGAGAGCATCTCTTGAGCCCAGGAGTCCAAGGCTATGGTTAGCTATGATTGTGCCACTGCACTCCAGTCTGGGTAACTCTGTCTTTAAAAACATAAAACAGGCTTGGTGCCTGTAGCTCAAGTGGCTAAGGCACCAGCCACATACACCAGAGCTGGTGGGTTCGAATCCAGACTGGGCCTGCCAAACAACAATGACAACTACAACTAAAAAATAGCCGGGCGTTGTAGCAGGTGCCTACAATCCCAGCTACTTGGGAAGCTGAGGCAAGAGAATTGTTTAAGCCAGGAGTTGGAAGTTGCTGTGAGCTGTGATGTCACAGCACTCTACCCAGGGTGAGAGCTTGAGGCTCTGTCTCAAAAAAATAAAATAAAAGCATAAAACCATAAAACAACAACAACAAAAATTCTGCTTCTGAAATGTGGTTATGCCTTCCTCTTGTGACCCTTCAAAGCCTCATCAAACTTAGAATAGTTTGCATGACTGTTTTATTACTGCTACTAATGTCCATTTAATAAATGTTAATGTGTATGACAAAAATTTGGTCCAAGACTTGCTTTCATTAAAATGTCAGAGGGAGATTACAAAAATGTAAGTAACCCTCACCCATCCCAAACTTCTTCAATTATCTCCATATAAATAAACACAAGTAAAATAAAATTGACTAAGGCCAGTTTATAATACACAGTAAATGTTCAGTGAACGTTAATTATTATTATATTTCAAAATGAATTTAATTATGAATCACTAAAACTCACAACAGTAAAAGGTGAGTGTTTTATTTATAATGCAAATAACAGAATTTCAAAATAAACCTCGTATGTATGACCCTGTGACAAGGTAAAATCATATGGAACACAGGGTTCAGAAGTATACCTGCCCCCTCCACACATACACATAACTACAAGCCACTGGAAGAAGGTTTGGAAAACCATAAAATAACTTTAGACAATAATATAAATCTTATCCTTCATCACAAAAGCAAATCTACCAACTCCCAATGGCTAAAGAATGTTCCCTTGAAGCCAGATTATGCTTAAACTCCATTTAAAATAACACATCTGTACATTGGTAAAGGATTTTCACTTTCCTAACCATGTTCACACAGCTGATTATCTTTTCTCTCCACATCAATATAAAATGGATAGGGTAGGCATTATTCCTATTTTACACATGATGAAACTGAGGCACAATTAAAAGGAGTAAATTGGCTAGAGGTACAGACTCATGTGTTCTAATTCTCTACCCAAGGAATTTTTTTTTTCAACTCAGCTTCCAATGATGTAGATTCTGATACAAATGAGTTATAGCCAAGGAGAATATAGTAACCTGAGGGTGGGAAAACAAGAAAAATACCCCAAACTGTGTGAAGCCACAGAGCAAAATATGTGATACATTTTTCTCCAAAAAGACTCACTCTTTTATGGCCATTTGCATTATCACTGTGCAACGACTTTGGAAACACTTAGAAACAATAGCCAAACGGAGATTCAAATGAGACAAGCATGCCATCACTGCCACACAATCACCCCACCCTACCGGAAGTCAAAGACATTGACCTTTACTGACGTGAACAGGCCACTGAAATGAGAACTCAGAACCACAGCCGGTCAGACCTCCACCTTAGTCCAAGAGTGAAAGCAGTATAAACTGAGATGGAGATTCTTCTATACAAATAAGATCCCAAAACCCAGTGCCAGGAACCAAGCATGGGAGCTGCCTACTGAAAGGGAAGTAGCAAAAAGGAAGTGACTGCATAGAAGTGCCTTCTCTTTAAGCTACAGGCAATTCTTTTCTCCCAGCCCCTATAGTAATTTTAGTTTAAGCCCAATACTTACAAAATTGGCAAGTACTGTGGAATACATTTCTTGTGTGTAAAGATAGGGGTTTCGCTATGTTGCCCAGGGTGGTCTCAAACTCACCCCAATGTTCCACAATATGTGGGGTGAGCCACCTGCACCCCACATATTGTGGAATATCTTCTATATGGGCTCAGCACACAATAAGAGAATTCAGAAGCGTGTACAAGAAAAGTGTCAAGTACAGTGCCTGCCCTTAAAAGAGCTTAACTGGGGAGAAACGATATTTATATCCATAAAACAGTAAGTCCAGGGTGCAGGGAAGTAGATAATAAAAGGCTAAATTATGCACTAAAAGTAGGCAGCATAAGAGGTCAGAAAAGAAGCAAAGAAGAAGGTAACAGATTTAATACTGTTAATAACCCTATGAGGTAGAAAGTAGTATTATTCCAACTTTTCAAATGAGGAAACTGAAACTCAGAAAACTTATGCACCTTGCCAAGGAAATCTAGATAATAAGTGACAAAGGCAGAAGTTGAACCAAGATCTGTCCGGATCCAAGAGACTTGGTGTAAATGGAGAATGCTTCTTGAAGGAATGAGGGCTTGAACTGAGAGCAGATACGTGGACAAAGTAAGGTCTAAAAGAACAGAAGTCTTCTCAAGGAGATCCCCAAGGATTCATCTGCAAGGTCCTCGCTGTGGTGACTCAGCTCTTAGGAATTTGTAGTAATTTAACTTCCTGGGACCTAGAAACCAACTCTTGCTTGGCTTATAAAAGCTGGAGCCAGCTTCTCCATCTTGATTCAAACTGACCAATGAGAAAGGTACTGTGGGCCAGAACTTTTTGACTGGGGATAAAAAAGAGAAGACTGATCCAGTCAGGGAACATGGCCGTTTTCAATTCTTCTGTGCCATCACTCTGCAGGCTGAAATAAAGCCCTTCCTCTTTTTAAACATGGTGTTTGGATGTTCGTTCTCTCCATTGGACCTGTCTTCCTGCAATAGAACCAGGCCTTGAAAAGATGAGAAAACTCTGAAATGTATCTTTTAGTTACTCTGAAAAGTCCTTAAAAACAGGTAGGATTTGGATAACCATGAAAAAGCATGGTGCAAAATGACATAAAGATATCAGTATCTTTAAAAAAATTAAAAAGTAAATAAAGGCTAAGGTGCCAGCCATATACACCTGAGCTAGAGGGTTCGAATCCAGCCCTGGCCGGCCAAACAACACTGACGGCTGCAACCAAAAAATAGCATGGCATTGTGGCAGGCACCTGTAGTCCCAGCTCCTTGGGAAGCAGAGGCAGGAGAATTGCTTGAGCCCAGGACTTGGAGGTTGCTGTGAGCTGTGATTTCATCTCACTCTACCCAGGGTGACAGCTTGAGGCTCTGTCTCAAAAAAAAAAAAAACAGTAAATAAAAATAAATAAAATTTTTTAAAAAATAGCAGTACCTTAGGAATTTAAGCCTGCAGTGATATGCAGAGTGACCTGAAAGAGTTCAAGCCTGGAATCAGGAAGGCAGCTAGGAAGCTGTTACAGAATGCAAGTATGCAATGCTACAAAGGCAGCCTGAACCAGGATAGAAGGGGATATAGTGGAGTAGAACGAAAATGTCTCAGGGAACAAAACAGGATTAGGTGACTTTTGAAACAGGAGTAAAAGAGATGGAAAAGAAATAATTCCAAAAATGTGAGCCTAAACTACCCTGGGAATGCTGATACTAAGTGGTTAAAACAACTATTGTTTGAAACTATTGTTTGAAACACTTGGTTTGAAACAAGTTGAGATTGAGATGTGGACAAAAAATCCAAGTAGAAATGCCAGGAGACAGTTGAAGCTCAGATTAGTTACTGTCACAGACATTGCAATTTACCTACCAAAAAGCTAATCCTCATTTTTTCCTTGCTTAGAGTTCCAATTTTGCCCTTTAGCAAGCATTTTTGTTTTTATGGGAGGCTGGGAGCTCTCCCCTCTTCAGAAGGATAAATCAGAGGGATTGGAATTCAGAGGTCTTCAAACTTTTTAAACAGGGGGCCAGTTCACTGTCCCTCAGACCATTGGAGGGCGGGACTATGGTTTAAAAAAAAACTACGAACAAATTCCTATGCACACTGCACATATCTTACTTTGAAGTAAAAAAACAAAATGGGAACAAAGACAATCACACCGTGGGCAGTAGTTTGAGGACCCCTGATGGGAGTTTTATTTTTTTGAAACTGAGTCTCATTCCCTGTGGTCCCAGGCTAGCGTACTGTGATGTCATAGCTCACAGCAACCTCAAACTTCTGGGCTCAAGGGATCCTCCATGCCTCAGCCTCCTGAGTAGCTGGGACTACAGGCGCTGGCCACTACATGCAGCTCATTTTTCTGTTTTTAGTAGAGACAAGGTTCCATAAAACATGTCATATATATTTTATACTAAATATTATACTATATTGTTTTCATTGATTACCTGCCTGTCTCCTTCCCCAGTGTTTGAGTTCCCAGTAGACAAGGATTGTGTCTAATACATTTCTGTATCCCCAGAACACAATGCAGGTCTCCAAACATAAATAAACATTTTTTACAATGTGTAATGGATGAGTAGACGAAGGCATACATAAAGAAGGGAGGAAATTATCAAAAACTGTCTATAGAAGAATCTGCACTTAGAATGAAGAGAGAAGAGGAACCAAGAAATAAATCAGAGGTGTGATCAGAGAGATACACGTAGAAGGAAAACTAGAATAAGGTGGAGTCACTGAAGCCAAAATAAGAAAGAAAAATTTAGGAAGTTAGGGAAGTCAGTCTCAGTGAAAATGAGAAAAACTTGACAATGAAAAAAAAGGTTATTGAATTTGGTAAGAAAGAGATGACTGGGAACTTCTCATATGTATTTCCCCAAACTGATCCAAAGACACATGAGGAACTATTTCTCAACAATCAGAATTATAATTCTTGTCCTTTGCAAGGGAATCTTTGCCATGCCCAGGTGCTTAAGTTGAAATTACTGTTCTTAGTCAAATCAGTATTTAAAGGAATCTCAATAACATCCATCTGGTCTTCAGTCTGGTTTTTGGTGACCTAGTCAGTTTTGAGGATTCCATACCTAGCAGAGACTAGATCAAAGTCAAGAGTTATAATCATCATCATGAAATACAGTGAAATTTTCTTAGAGAAAGAAGGAAGGGATCATGTTTTCTCTGCAGGAAAGCCAAGAACTTTGGGTGTCAATTTCTTGAAACACAGCATAGCACCTGTCACAAATACATCAAGTAGCATGAAAAGGTCACCTTACTTTCATGTTCACACGTCAAGAGGGGGTTTCCCAGAATGGTAACACTCTCATTTAAGACATTCTGGAGCCCTGATTTCCATTTCAAATGATAGGTTATCTCTATTTTCGATTAAACAAGCAACTTTAACCTACTACCATGGAATTCTTCATGACTTTGGTCTCTTTGAGAATGGTTAAGTTTCTGAGAAGAAGCCTTGGGGAAAAATCCCCTTCTTTAGTACATAAGCCCTTCCTCCTCCATCCAGGAGCTTTTGCTATTGCCTCACCAGTAGAGAGCATTAGATCTTGTAGATAATAAATACCCTCTGAGAATTCTGTCAGATCTGTAGGAGCCTGTTGTAACCTCAAAGTGGGTAGATGCGAAATGTCAAGAACTCCCAAATCTGATCAAGTTTAACTCCAACATAATCTCAGAATAGTATGACTATATTTGCATGTTTAATACCATAGCCTTTTGCTCCCTACGGTAGGTAAAATAACAACTCAACCCAAAGAGGTCCACATCCTAATTCCTGAGACGGATAAACATGTTACCCTATGTGGCAAAAATGACTTTGTAGATATGATTAAATTAATGATCTTGAGGTGGTAGGGTTACCTTGGATTATCTGGGTAAATCAAATGTAATCACAATTCCTTAAAAGAAGGAAGCAAGAGTGTCAGAGTCAGAAGGAGATGTGATGACAGAGCAGAAAGGAGGAGGGAGGAAGGGAGGGAGACAGAAAGAAGAGAGATTTGAAGATACTTTGCTACCTTTGAAAATGAAGAATGGGGCCACAAGCCAAGGATGTTGATGGTCTCTGAAAACTATAAAGAGCAAGGGAAGAGAGTCCTGTCCAGAACCTCCAGAAGGAACATAGTCCTCCTGACACCTTGATTCAGCACTTCTGAACTATGGAACTGTAAGATAATGAATGTGTTGTTTGAAGCCATTATGTTTGTGCTAACTTGTTACAGCAGTCATAGGAAACCAATACATTCTCCCTCATAATTTTTTTTTTTTGAGACAGAGTCTCACTATGTCGCTCTTATTAGAGTGCTACAGCATCACAGCTCACAGCAACCTCAAACTCTTGGGCATAAATGATTCTCTTGCCTCAGCCTCCTAAGTAGCTGGGACTACAGGCACCCGCCACAATGCCCGGCTATTTTTTTGTGGTAGTTGTCACTGTTGTTTGGCAGGCCCAGGCAGGGTTCAAACCCGCCAGCCCTGGTGTACATGGCTGGCACCCTAGCCACTGAGCTACAAGCACTGAAACTTCCCTCATAATTTGTAAATTTGTACTTTTAATTGCTAGGCAATTATATATTTTATGGGAAACAATAAGATGTTTTGATATATGTATACTATGTGAAATGACTAATCAACATGTCCATCACCTCACATACTTTTTTTTTTTTTTTTTGCAATGAGAACATTCAAAATCTGTTTAGTAATTTTGAAATATACGATACAATACGTTATTATTGACTATGGTTCCCAGATTGTACAATAGACCTTGGTAGATCCTAAAAATGTATTCTATCTAACTGAAACTTTGTATCTATTGACCAATTTTGATCATTCTTACCTGTCCCCCCCAGACTCTAGTAGCCACCATTTTATTTTCTGCTTCTGTAAGTTTGACTTATAAGTGAAATCATGCAGTAGTTGTGCTTCTGTGCATGATTATTTTACTTAGCATAACATTTTAAAAATACAACTAAGTGCTCAAATAAATTTGCAGACTCTAGCCTTCTTTTGGAAATTCACAGTGTACATTGATTCAGTAAAGACTCTCAGAAATCCTGTGGGAAAGAAGCCTATTTACCTCAATGTCACCCCTGGAAAAAACATTTTTAACTGAAAAACATCAATTGTCATCCTGCAGAACAATGTTCCTTCCTCAGAACACTGGTTTGAGGTAATGCTGCTAATAACTCATTGCACAGTAAATTGGAGCTAAAGAAAGATGTGTTAACCAAAGGAGAGAGAACTGTGATTCAAAAGTGATTCAAAAAAGAAGAAACTCAATGTGTTATTTAGTCCAGGAGAGCTTATTCTCATGTACACATATGAGCATTTAGTCCTTGCTGTCTGATCTATTTTTTTTTGGGGGGGGGCTGTCACAGGTGAATGGCAGATGCCATTAAGATAACCCAAAGTGGCCAGGTACAGTGGCTCACACCTGTAATCCCAGTACTTGGGAGGCCAAGGCGGGCAGATTGCTGAGCTCAGAAGTTTGAAACCAGCCTGAGCAAGAGCAAGACCCTATCTCTAAAAAATAACCGGGCATTATGGCAGGTTCCTGTAGTCCCAGCTACTCGGGAGGCTAAGGCAAGAGAATCAATTAAACCCCAGAGTTTGAGGTTGCTGTGAGCTGTACACGATGGGACTCTACCGAGGGTAATAAAGTGAGACTCTGTCTCAAAAAAAAAAAAAAAAAAGATAATCCAAGGAGTTCCCTCTAGTTCTCATTCCTTGCTCCATAAATAAGCTTCTGCTATTATTTAGCTTCGCTTTCAGAGCTGGCCTTATCAGCTGACATGTCAACTCTAGTCTGATTAACAGTTGTCTGTACCCCCTGAAAATGAGTAAATTGGAATTCTGGCTTTATAGCTCTATCCCTTGTGATTAGATTAGGTTATCATGAGTCCATGTATCTCTGAAAAAATTAATTTCTGGGCCTAACTAGAACCCTATGAGGTCCTGCCTAATTGCCAAACTCTCTGCCAAACTCCTCTGTTATCACCCAGGGGAACACTGAGGCATGGTTGCCCCAGACAAATATTTCAAGATAAAGTAGGCCTAGGGTCTGCCAATTCTTTTATACACGTGGATCCTTGCATGTGACTTAAACCTGACCACTAGTCAGGCTGGGTTGAGGTGGATTCAGAGACTTGGCAGAAATATCCCCCCAATCCTCTGTGCACCTCAGGACTCCCAGTGTACAGGTCAGCCATCTGAGAAGTTTTGTTGCCCTTTCCCCACCCCTGGATTTTAGCTGAGCATGCTATTTCATCCTAACTTGTTACAATAACTTTAGACTTCAAGTAGAAATTTGGAACCTCAATCTCAGTCTCCATATAGAGTCATTCTGGTGACTTGCCCAGAACAAAGAAGAAAGCCTCAAAGAAGATCAATGTCCTCATTAAAAGTTGCTGGCAGTCTCCAAAAGATTTCTTCCCACGTAGGAAACAAATAAATAAGAGCTCAGTGGCACCCACGGCATGTAGATTTGCCATCCTGGGCTGGAGAACAGAAAGAAGCCAGCACCTAAAGAGGCAGAGAGGTAGGAGAGTTAAAGTTGATGGAAGTGAAAACAATACTGGAAGCAACAACTGCAAAACCACAACTTTTCTTATTGCCAAGTGAACGCAATCAAGAAGGATTGTGCAGGGAGGGAGATGAGATCAGCAGAGCTGAACAAATGTGCACCTTGAGGAAGCACTGCCAGGGAGCCCACAAACCCTACAAGAGGTCTGTGAAGCTTTCTGTTTATTATCAGCTTACCAACAATAGCCTCATTCCCATTGGATCTGTTTATTGAGCTTGTACTAGAGCAACTGGTCCCCAAACCAGCAGCAGCATCACCTGGAAACTTGTTAAAAATGCAGATTTTTCAGGCATCACCCCAGACTTGCTGAATCAGAAACTCAATTGTGGGGAGGGTAGGGGTGACTCATGCCTGTAATCCTAGCACTCTGAGAGTCTGACGTGGGTGGATTGCTTGAGCTCAGGATTTTAAGACCAGCCTTAGCAAGAGCAAGACCCCATCTCTAAAACTAGTTGAGTGTTGTGGCGGGCTCCTGTAGTCCCAGGTACTAGGAAAGCTGAGGCAAGAGGATCACTTGTGCCCAAGAGTTGCTATGAGCTATGAACACCATGGCACTCTACCTAGAGTAACAAAGTGACACTCTGTCTCAAAAACTCAAGTGTGAGAACCACTGGCCTAGATGTATTTTAATCATCGAGCTCCGTACTTTGTGCCAGAGTAGGGGTGGGGTTACCAGATAAACCACGGAACATTCAAATTTGAATTTCCGATAAATGGCATATTTTTTAGTATAAATACGTCCAAATTATTGCATAGGACATACTTTGTTATAAAGCAATTATACGTCTGAAATTCAAATTTAACTAGACATTTGTAGTTTTATTTGCTAAATATGGCAGGTGGCAGGGGCAGGACTCCAGAGAGGATCATGATGGAACAAGACTAACCCTCCAGGATCCCCCAGATCACCTGGGTGTACAAAGCTCTGACATAATTCCCATACAGAACAAGCACAAAGATCTAGATGAGAGGTTCTAGGAGCAAGCACAGAACACTATGAGGTACTTGAAACAAACAAACAACAAAAAAAAAAAAGCATTTAAGAATTGGATTTGAATTCACAGTTCAGAGTCCAGGGGTCCCAACTGCTATAATTTCTACAAATGCTAGTTGTATTATTTTTTCTCTCTGACCAAACTCCTGCCTTATACCCATAGGCACTTCTGTGTGAATTAGGAAAAGGCACCCTTTCCTTGGGCCAGATATAGCACCGTTCCTGTTGCACAGCTTGGAGCATGAATCCAGGGCTAGAGTTTAACCCCCACTCTCCCCCCTCAGCTGGGCACAAAGCTGCACAACCCTTTGTGACAGCTCTGAACCTACTGTGCTTGTGACTGGTCAATTCTTTGCCGGCTAACTTGGATCCATTCCAATTGCTTGCACTCTGCTTTGTTTCAGTGTCCCAGCCATCAGTGTGGTGGGAAGATGAGGAGCTGCCCCCCACCACCCAAGGCTCAGTTTTCTGAAGCCATGTTTGTCAAAAGCATCCATGTGCAAATTCCTTTGTTCATAATGGTGGCATTCAAGTTGAATTGTGCATGAAATTGTCTTGCCAAAGAAGCGGCTTTCTCTCTATAAAAGGGGGCAAAAGAAATTGAAGGATCTGATTAGTTAATAATAATTCTGAGTAGTGAAATTCCAGATTAGCATAAAACAATTTCTTGTTCAGAGCACGTGCAGCACCAGAGCAAAAGAATTCTTTTCTTTTCCTTTTTTTTTTTTTTTTTGGTTAAAGCATTTAGTTCTAAAATAGTATAATCACAATAAGACATTCCAATGTGTGAATTATAGCATATTAAGTCATGACTAATTGCATTGATTTGCATTCGGGGGTTTTTTAACATCTGTGTGCTAATTATCCTAATCCAATTTGTTATGCAGAATACAATCAATGTTATGTATGTTAGTGTTTAGGGCCCCGACACAATTTCCTGTAATAAAAGGGAATGAAATACAAAGGTAGCTCAGGTGGAAAGACAAGCACATCTTTTATAAGCATCAAGCTCTCTTTCTTGATCTCCAAAATTAGCTGGGGAAGGGGAGGGCCGAGATCAAGCAAATTTAATTAGCATTTTAAAAGGAGGCCCAAGAAAAGAAAGAGCGATGGAGCAAGCTAGAGCACTCCTGAGAAAGAACGAGAGCAAGCTGTATTAAACCCTCAGGAAGAAGAGTTTTTTTCTAACAAGCTGTGGCTTCAGAAGCTGCCAAAAATAATGTCCTGACCTCGTTTGATAATAAACCAATGAGACAAAGTTTTGAGGACATAGTGCTATTTTAGTGGGGGCTGCATCTTACCTGGGAGTCAGGGTTTAGCTTTAAGCCTTTCATTTTTCTGTCCTTTTAGGAAAGAGGTAGTACTCTGCCTAATATCTCCCAGAAAGTCCTAGTAATCTAGGGCATAACCAAAGTAGATGAACTGACTCTAAGCACAGCAAAGGAAGCAGTTCTGTATGTATGTCTGTGTCATTTGTAGGATATTAGAGAGCCCTCCCCTGCCCCCTACATTTAGACAGAACACCACACACAAAACCTCCCTGCCCCCTTTCAGATACTGAATTTCCTACTTTGGAGTATCTAGTCCAGTGGTGTCCAACCTTGTTTTTCCCTCTGCTACACATCGAAAGAAGAGTTGTCTCAGGCAGCACATCAAACACACAAACACTAAGGAAAGCTGATTAGCCAAAAAAAAAAAAAAAAAAGTCCATGTATACTTTTTCTGATATCTGACATCACACATAAGCATAAAACGTCCTCACAAAATCTGGATGCAGTCCATGGCGCCACAGACCCTGATTCTAGTCTTTTAATTTCTGAATTTGTCATTTATTAAAATGCTGGTCTTGTTTATCAACAACGCAAACTTTAGTGAGCAATAATTATCCTCTTTCAAGAGAGCAAGTTTTGATTTAGAAGATAGTAGAGAGAAGGTGAGGGTACTAGATGTCTGAGGGGCAACAAAGGCCCCAAAGGGACAAAAAAAAAAAGGCCTGAGAAGTAAAGGTAACATAATACAGACAATATTCACTTACTTTGCCACTTTGATGAATAGACAAATAATGATCCCCTCTAAGCGTAGACTGAACCCTTGTCTGTGGGGGGAAAGGACCAAAGCAGACACCAGGCTCCCCTACTTCTCCCTGTCTATTGTCCTTAGTCAATCTCCATTTCACTTTCCCATAGGGTAGGGTTCCCAAACCTGGCTGACAATGAGAATCACCAGGAAAGCTTGTTAAACAAATAGATGCTTCATCCCATTTCCCATTCACTTGGATTTAGTAGGTACAGGATTCGGCACAGGTGTATGTTTAAACCTGTTTCCCAGGTGATTCTAATAGAGCAAACATTGGCATCAGCTTCAGTTTCTCACCAACTATGCCTGCCTACGAACAGGTCAATGGAGGTCTCAGCAGTGTGGCAAATGCCAACCACAATGAGCGAAACTAATGCCCCAGCAGGCTAGGCCCGAGGAAGACTCCCTTCCTGATCAAAATTTAGCCAGGCTTCCTCTAAGCCCTTTGTGATACTAGGCCTTGTCCTTGGCCCTGTCCTTCGCCATCTTTTACCAAAGAATCTTTAGTTGGTTTAATAAAAATGCCCCCACCCTAGATATCTACTCATTCTTGACATCTGACCAAATTTCTCATCCCCTACCCTTGATGTCTAAGTCCTAGGCCTGCCATTAGCAAGAATCCCCTTACCTTTGATGTCTAATCAAGCTCTTCTTAGTAATTTCCATCCACTGACTCCCTTTCTCTGTTTGTTGGCTATAAATCCCCACTTGTCCTCGTTGTATTTGGAGTTGAGTTCAGTCTCTGTCTGCTATTGTAACAGCCTTGAATAAAATCTTCTTTAACATGTTAATAAGTGTCAGAGTAAGTTTTCTCTAACAGGCCCTTAGGGATAAATTACCTCTGCCAGACACCGGGGCTCCATTTAGCCAAGGATTTTCTATTTAGTCAAGTCCTGTGCCAGCCTAAACAGGACCCCAGTTCGCTCCATCCAGGTGCCCAATAGACAAGCAGGAAAGACTCTGCTAAGGACCAGAAGTCCTTGTTAGGTATTTGTTGTCAGTTTCCATGAACAATGTTCTAAAATTCCCATATCATACAAACAAGTATTTACTGAGCATTTACTCTAGGTCTTTCTCTATGCTCAGAACTAGGGAATACAACTAAGCCCCTTTGCCCTCAACACTTACAGAAAAGCAGGGAAGAAGACAAAAAGACAAATACAACACAATTGGGAGTTGTGACTGACAGGTCAAAGGCTGAAAATAAAAGATTATTCCCAAATGTGAAACGAAAGGAAATCAGAGTCCACGTTCTGTGTAGGCAATGCAGCCTTTATTTCCACCTGGGTGCGGGTGAGCCGAGCTCGAGAAGAAAGTTAGCAGGTGGGTTAAGGTGGATGGGAATGTAAAGGGTCGGAGGGGTAGGGCTTGGTGCATTCAGTCTTTCCTGTGTGAGGCATTCATGTACTCATTTCTTCCTGGGCAGATCAGCTCTATTTGGGCAGGTTGGTTCTATTTGGGCTGGTCCCTCCATTTGACTCTATCAGTGACCATCTTATTGAAACCATTTTGAAGGTGAGAAGCCAGCTATATCAATCAATTGGCAAAAAATATTGTATTGGATCACATCTCTGAGCTACTTCCTTCCCCTTGTTTAGCCCTGCAAAGCTCCTTCTGCTTCCTGCTTGTCCTTCTGCAACAACATCCCAGAGTTCACCTTGTTCCCTGGGTTTCCTCCTAACTCCTAGCATATTGACCCTTACATGGATAATGTCTGCCCACACAATAAAGTGCACCCTTGTTAACCTGCCATTTCAGGCAGTCCAGCGTCCTGAAAGGATGTCTCCATCCCCATGAGCATCATCAACTAGCAAGGCATGGTGGACATCTAGTACAAGAAGTTAGAAGAGAGGACAATACAGTATAGTACAGTACAGAATGTTGCTGGATTCCTGGGTCTACACTATCTATACCTGTGCAGTGGCAAAAAAAAAAAAAAAAAAAAAAAAACACCCTCAGACACAAGGGTGAAGTCTGAAGGGAAAAAGTGAGGCAGAAAAGAGCCCAGAGAAGCTAAAAGTACTGTCAAACTCTCTAACCAACTCAAGCCCAAGAAGGAGCTCCTTGTCCTAGTTGTGGTGTCTCCCTTTCTGGGCAACCAGAGTAGGAAGAGTGAGAGTGAAATGAGATTGAAGATTTGAAAACGCTCTAGAAATTGCTGCCAGTCATTTGGCTGAAGGAATTGTTATTACTGTAATATTGTGATGGGTCCTGTGATGCATATTGAAAAGGTTTTGTAACAGTACATGAGGGCAACAGGTTGCTTCGAGGAATAAGAACAAGAGAAGAGGACAGCACTAAGTCAGACAAGGACTGTCCAAGTCACCTCTTCCACAGGGTCTGGATGCCTGGTAGAACAAATAGCCTCTGCCACCACTCTCCCCCACCTCCTGTCAATATGGAAGCAAAGCACCTGCTTCATCAACCACAGATGCCAAGACCTAACTACAAATAACCACTTGGTAGCTTCCTCTTCTCTTTTTGAAAGCTTGTTATTATCATTCTTGAAATCCTGCTCCTGGCATACCCTGAGAAACATCTATTTAGAGGAGGCATTGTGCCGATACAGAGACTTTGCAAAGCTTCCTTCCTGAATTTGAACCTGCAGACACAGCCAAAGGTTAAAGACAGAACTAAATGAAGTGCATCAGGTGCATCTGCAACTTTTCCGCAAACTACTCCCTACCCATCCAAAATGTCCTCCCCTTGCCCTTGTCTCACTCAGAGCCCTAGGGGGGAAAATGAGCGATACCAAGTCCCCCTGAAGTGATAAATTGGCTAACAAGTAAACAGCAAGCCCTTCCTCTGAAGTAGGGGAGGCCTCATACACTTCCTGGAAGGCCCAGAGGGAGATTTATTTTGGGGTGGAGGAGATAGAACCTTGTTAACTTCCCTAAAACCCCACCCCATAGATAGCCACCTGCTGGTAACGAAGGCCCCACTTTGTTAGACCTCCGAAAATCCACAAAAATCTCTTTTTGTAATCTATGTCAATAACTTGCTTGCCTCAACCCTGGGGGGTTTTATGGCAATGTCTGTAAATCAATATACCAGAGGACAACTGCTGCAGATTTCTATGACATATATTTGGAAATTCCTTTATTTTTTTCCATTGCAGGCAATGCATCAGACTGATTTGATAAGGGCCAAAGTCTGGAGAAACACTGGCATCTTTTTCCACCCTCCAAGACTTACAGCTTCCAGAAAGGAACTCTGCAGTTCCTAACACAAAATCCTGAGTAGCGGCTGCAGCTCTTTAAACTCTACCAGGTGTGTCCAACCACAGCCCATGGCTTGCTAGGAATCTAAGAGTTGTCTTTGGGTCACACATTAAATACACAAACACTAATGAAAGCAATGAAGGTCAATGCAAAATTTTTGTGACATCTGCCACCACAGATAAGCCTTCATAGCCAACAGCAGATACCCTGCAAGTATTAATAGGAGCCTGAGTTCAAGATGTTGGTATTGGGGTGGCTTATAGATAAGACATAGATCAGAGTTTAAAGCCGGGCTTTTAAAGTTGGCTAAAAATTGTATCCTGTCCATCAATTTAAAAAAAAAGAAAAGGGATGGAAGATTGAAAAGAAAGATAAGAGGAAATTAACCCAAGAATGCAGAGAGATGTGCTCAGATTCTCTTCTGAAATGGCCACGGCATGTAAATTAAAAACACAGAATCTAGCTGTGCAATAGAATTCTCCATGATGATCGGAGTGTTCTATATATCCACCAGCCCATGAAGTACCCACTAGCCATATATGGCTGTTGAGCACTTAAAATGTGCTCAATACCATGATTGAAAAACTGGATTTTTTATTTCATTCATTTTCATTTATTTAGATTTAAATATAAATAGCCAAGTGGGGGTAGTGGCTACCTTACAAACCAGCACAGGTCTAGGGTTCCTACATTTTCTGGGTTGAAAGCCCAACTCTGCCTCTGGCTGACCAGGAGACTTTGGCAAATTACTTACCCTCTCTGTGCCTCAGTTTATTCATCTGTGAAATGGAAATTATAAGGGTTCTCACAAGACTGTTGTGAGGATTATATATATATATATATATATATATATATATATACACACACACACATGCATATATACTACATATACAAAGTGATTAGAGAAGTGCCTGGTGCATAATAAATGCTAAATATAATTTTTTTCCAGAGTAGAGACACCCAGTAGAGAAATATTCCCTAGCCAATGTGAGGCCTCTGCAGATGGAGAGAAGCCCCCCAGTGCTACAGGTAGGAGTCATACATGCTTCTTGAGCCAGACTTCAGAAGAGGTGCAGTTGAAATCACCTGCTCTTCTTATGGAAGGCCAAGAGCAGGGTGTGTGGTAGGGTACAGAAGGAAGTGCCCCGACCTAGCCACTGAATCTTCATCACAGACACACAGAACACTCCTCATCTTTCCAAGCTCATCCAGTTACAGGTTAGTGATATAATTCTTGCAGACAGATGTCACCATCTTGGGCAATGAGAGACAGACAGAGGTGTTATGATAAGAGCCTGGGGTCAACATCCATAGAGGTCTGCATTTGAAACCCAGCCTAGCCACTAACTGATAGGGTGAGGTGAAACAAGGAACTTACCTTCTCTGAGCCTCAGTTTGTCTATCTGCGAAGTGGAGGTATATTGATTTCTATCTTCCAAGATTGGTGTGATATTTGAAAGAAATAATATAAGCAAAGCACTCGGTACAGTACCTGGTAGCTGCTATGTTTATTGTCCATACATCCCTATATGTTGGAATGAGAACAAATCTAAGGTAAACAAGTGAGTACAGCTATTTCACAATCTATCTTCAACAACTCACTGAGCTCAAATGGGGATAAGGAAGTCTGCTCCCTAATGCCCAGAGAAGGGGAAACCAATTATAAAGCCAGGGTAAACCCCTGAACCACTGCCTCCTAGCAACTACAGAGCTCTTCCAAAGGGCCTGCTTGCTGCTAGATTCTAATGGAGTTGTAGAGTACTTTTTTTCATCAATCACTCTCAATGTAGGAAGCAGAAGTGCAAGTTACTTCATTAAAAGCACTCACACATAACTGGATGCATTTACATATTAAGCAGGCAACTGAGACTCTAATCTTTCTATTTTATGTACAGCTGTAATCATTACTCAGCATCAGAATGCTTGTTAAATACTCAGGGTACTACAGAGAACTCTCAAATCTTTGCTAAGTACAGGTGATGATTTGAAAGTGTTCCCATTCACAAGCTGGATAAAATCCCCTCAGCATTTCTTGGCCCCTGGTGACAGTGTATATTGGCACCCTGGAGCTCATTCAAGTCGACCTTAAGTATAGACAAAGATGTGATTGCAAGTCTCTCTCGGGTCCCTGAATTTCAGCATGTCTGATTAGCTATCACATACAGGAAGCAGATCTCTGCCACTTTGCTCATTATGTCGTCAGTTTGGAAGTAGAGCAAAGAAGGAAATTAGAAAAATGCAGAGCTCTGAACAGTAGGGGGACTATTTGAGGGTCCAGCGCCATCTGCAGTTGCACAAAGAAAGGTCAGTCGGTAGTGTAGCTTAGCAGAGTAAAGACAAAGCAAAGCAAAGGAAAGGAAAGCCCTTAAGAGAAACTTGGCCTTAAAGCCTTGTTGCCTCCAACCAGCCCTAAATTCAGCCCACTACTTGAAAAATAACTCTATAACCCACTCGGTACCAAACTGGACAAAGACATTATAATAAAACTACAGACTCATATTCTTCATTAACATAGACAAAACAATTTCCCCTAAAATATTAGCAAATCAAATCCACCAATTCACAAAAAAAGATAATACCTCATGATCAAGTAGGGTTTACCCAAGGAAGGCAAGACCAGTTAAAATTCTCAAATCACAGGTGGTGCCTGTGGCTCAATGGAGTAGGGCGCTGGCCCCATATGCTGGAGGTGGCAGGTTCAAATCCAGCCCCATCCAAAAACTGAAAAAAAAAAAAAAAAAAAAAAAATTCCAAAATCAGTGCAACTTAACATAGCAACACACTGAAAAGTAAAAACCATATAATTATCTCAATAGATACAGAAAAAAGCATTTGACAAAATTCAGATCCATTTATGATTTTAAAAAAGCTTCTCAGGAAAGTAGGAATTGAGAAAAATATTATCTGACAAAGGCATGAAAAACCCATAGCTAACATCGTACCTAATGGTAAAGGACTGAAAGCTTTCCCCCTAAGAACAGGAGCAAGATTAAGGGTCTATCTAGGACAATTAAGGAAGAAAAAAGAAATAGAAGGCATAAATATTGAAAAGGAAAAAATGGCATTGCAGCTGTAATGGCTGCCCTCAAGGCGGCGCAGGGTTGGGCTTGTTCAATCACTGTTAAGGGTCTTGTAGCTGGTTACCCACTCCCCTCAATATCATACTATCAACGGAGATGGGCAGGAACTCCTCTTGGTTCATCGCCCTGACATACCTGAGAATCCCTTGTCCTACGAGTGGTCCTCCTGGGACCTCCAAATGCAGGGAAGTCAACACTCTCCAATCGACTACTGGGCCAAAAAGTGTTTCCTGTCTCCAAGAAGGTACACACCACTCGCTGTCAAGCTCTGGGCGTCATCACAGAGAAGGAAGACAGGTGATTCTCTTGGACACACCTGGCATTATAAAGCCTGTGAAACAGAAGAGGCACCACCTAGAGCTCTCTTTGTTGGAAGATCCATTGAAGAGTATAGACTCTGCTGGTCTCATTATTGTTCTTGTGGCTATCTCAGACAAGTAGACTTGGAACCAGCTCAACCCCTACGTGCTCCAGTGCTTGACTCAGTTCTCCCAGGTCTCTAGCATCCTTGTCATGAACGAGGTAGATTGCCTGAAGAAAAAGTCACTTCTCCTGGAGCTTATAGCAACCCTCACTGAAGGGGTGGTCAATGACAAAAAGCTAAAGATAAAGCAAGCCTTCCACTCAAACCTTGGCACAGATGGCCTCAGCCCCGCAGCTAGGGCCAAAACACACAGTCTGTGGGAAGCCCTTAGAGAACTGGCTGGCCCCACTTCCAGATCTTCATGTTGTCAGCCCTAAGCCAGGAGGATGTGAAAATACTAAAGAATTACCTCCTGGCACAGGCAAAGCCTTGGCCTTGGGAGTTCCACAGTGGAGTTCTCACAAGCCAGACACTTGAAGAGATCTGTGCCAACATCATCCGAGTGAAGCTCCTAGAATATCTGCCCCAGGAGATGCCCTACAATGTGCAGCAGAAGACAGTGTTGTGGTAAGAGGGACCAAGTGGGGAGCTAGTGATTGAACAGAAGCTTCTGGTACCTGAAGAATCTCATGTGAGACTCCTGATTGGTCCGATCTCCCAGATTGCACAGGAGGTGAGCTGTGACCTCATGGACATCTTCCTCTGTGATGTTAAGATCTCTCTGTGAAGTTTATCAAGTGATCACTGTCTGCTGCCCCTCCCAGAGCATGCCACCACAAGCCACTGGCAGGAACTGACTAGAACTGCCCCTGGCTCAGAGGCTTGCAGGGACTGGTGAAGGGAATGAACACTGACTGGCTGTCAGCTGGCTTTGCCTGCTGAGGTCGCACAGCTGTTTGTCCTGCGGAGAGGAAGAACCCTGCCATAGCTCAGTTCCCAGGTCCTCTACTACTGGGAAGTAGCTACATAGGTCAAAAGTTGGCCTCTTGATGGAAACTGTGCCACCTGACGTCCAGCTGACCTTGGGCCAGACTTTCTCACTAAGTTGCCATCATTAGAAAGGAGGAAGACATCTTTCTCTTCTTCCCCCAGTTCTTCCAACTTGAAGCTGTGTAAGGACCTGTGTTTCCTGAGTGACATAGTGCCTCCCACCCCATCCCTCTCCCCAGTCTTGTATCATAATAAAGTTAAAAGACAGACCCCCCCCAAAAAAAAATGAAACAGTTTTTATTTGTAGACATCATGATCATTTATCTAGAAAATCCCAAAGAGTGTTCAAAAAAGCTACCAGAGCCATTAAGTGAATTTAATAAAGTCATAGGTTAATATATAAAAATTAATTGCATATCAATTAGACATTGAAATGTAACAAATATTACCATTTGTGATAGCATAATAAAAATGAAATACTTAGGGATAGATCTAACAAAATATGTATATGACATATATGCTGAAATCCACAAAACATTGATGAAATAAAGAGGACATAATTAAATGGAAAGGTATACTGTGTTCATGGAGCAGGGACTCAATAGGATTAAGGTGTCAATTCTTCCCAAATTGTTCTATAGATTCAACACAATTGCAACCAAAGTGACGTTTTGTTTCTTTGTAGAAACTGACAAGATAATTCTAAAATTTCTATGGAAAAGCAAAGGACATCTGTAGTGAAAGAACCAGGACAATTTTTTAAAAGAAAAAAGTTGTAGGGCCAACATTCTGACTTCAACACTTACTATGAATCTACAGTAAGCATGGCAGTGTGGTATTGCATGAGACTAGACATATAGATCAATGGAACAGACTAGAAAGTATACAAGTAGACCCACATGTATGTGGTCACTTGGTTTTTGACAAAGGTGCAACAGCAATACAGTAGAGAAATGATAGTATTTTCAACAAATGGTATTGGGACAATTCGACATCTGTATGAAAAAAAAAAATGAACCCTCTTACCTTGTATCATATATAAAATTATAAAAGCTGAAACTAGAAAACTTCTAGAATAAGACATAAGAGAATACTATTTGTGACCTCCAGTTAAGCAAAGATCTCTTAGATATGACTCAACAAAACATGAACAATAGAAGAAAAAAATCAATAAATTGAGCCTTATCAATACAAACTTCTCTTCAAAAGATAGGACTAAAAAATGAAAAACTAAGCCACAGACTTCAAGAAAATACTTGCAAAACACATCTGATAAGGGGTTTGTATTCAGAATATAGAAAGGACTCTCAAAATTCAATCATAAGAAAACAATCCAATTTAAGAATGGGCAATAAGATGAACAAGTTCTAAAGATCTGCTGTATAATAAAGTGCCTATAGTTAACAACACAGTCTTATGCACTTAAAAACCTGAGGGTAGTTCTCATTTTTTTTTTTTTTTTTTTTCATTTTTGGCTGGGGCTGGGTTTGAACCTGTCACCTCCAGGCATATGGGACCAGCGCCCTACTCCTCTGAGCCACAGGCGTTGCCAAGGTAATTCTCATTTTTACCACAAAAAAAGGAAGCAGAAGATACAAGGAAACTTTTGGAGGTGATGGGCATGTTTATTACCTTGATTATGGTGGTTGTATCATGAATGTATGTGTATTTCCAAACTCATTAAGTTGTATGTCAATTATACTTCAATAAAGCTCTTTTGAAAAAATGGGCAAAAAATTGGAATACACATTTCACCAAAGAAGAAACACAGATAACCAGTAAGCACACAAAAGGATACTTCACGTCATACACCATTAGCAAAATGGAAAGAAAAACTACAATAAGATAAAATCACATCTATTAGAATCACTAAAATTTAAAAAAAAGTGACCTTAGGACCAGGCCCGGTGGCTCATGTATGTAATCCCAGCACTCTAGGAGGCCAAGGTGAGTGGATTGCTTGAGTTTAGGAGTTGGAGACCAGCCTAAGAAAGAGCGAAACACCATCTCTAAAAACAGCCAGGCATTGTGTCAGGTGCCTATAGTCCCAACTAGTTGGGAGGCTGAGGCAAAAGAATCACTTGAGCCCAAGAGTTTGAGGTTGCTGTGAGCTATGACACGACAGCACTCTACCAAGGGTGACAAAGTGAGACTCTGTCTCAAAAAAAAAAAAAGTGACCTTATCCAAGTATTAGCAAGGAGCAGAGCAGCTAGATTTCTTATGCATTGCTGGTAGGAATTCATAATGGTATCACCACTACAGTTTATCAATGTAGGAAAAGAAAACTATCTTTTTCTCTACCAATCCTAGTCTCATGGCTGAGGTCCCTGAAACAAACCAGATTAACAAGAGAAAATCATCCAAGTTTATGTAATACAAGCTTTACATGACAGGAAATGAAGACCCAAAGAAACAGTTAAACCTGAGTATATTTTATAGTAGGTTAGATGAAGAGTAGACAGTCATAGAGAAATAGGATAGGAGGACGAAAAGGTATGAGCTGATGGTAATGAACTGGGGGAACTTAGCAAGGCCTGTTTGTTCAGATTCCCTTCTGTGTCCCTTAATGCTCGGAGATAAAGACATTCCAGGTATAAGGAATACACCTCTCACGTCAAGGTCTTATGACTTGCTTTAGAGGAAAAGGGTAAAGGAAGGTTAATGTAACCTTTAGAATCACTAAAATTAAAAAGAGTGATCTTATCTTACAACCACCTAATCTTGGATAAACCAAACAAGAACATACCTTGGGGGAAAGACTCCCTATTTAATAAATGGTGTTCGGAGAACTGGATATCCACATGTAAAAGACTGAAACTGGACCCACAACTTTCCCCACTCACAAAAATTGATTCAAGATGGATAAAGGACTTAAATGTAAGGCATGAAACAATAAAAATCCTCAAAGAAAGCATAGGAAAAACACTGGAAGATATTGGCCTGGGGAAAGACTTCATGAAGAAGACTGCCATGGCAATTGCAACAACAACAAAAATAAACAAATGGGACTTCATTAAAC
>CAUYPK010070386.1:0-16843 GCA_963574355.1 Loris lydekkerianus
CCCCACCTATGCTTCTAATTCACAATTTTAATTCTCAACAGAATCATAACTAAAGCAGACTGCCTAGCTAAAAAGATAGATGTGCACCCTCCATTATGCCCACTAGTCAATTATATAGCTCACAAGCTAACAAGATGCAAATCCCATTCAATGTGGCTAATGCCTTTTTTATCCTTAAACAAAGACCCAGAAAACTCATTCTATTTGGTGTTTTCATAATGTGTCTTCAATACCATTGTTAAATGTGCAACTCTAATTTAAATAAAGTGTATGTAGTCAGCAAAACAGTTCTGTTTATTTAGTCTGAGAGGCTATTTTCATGATTCCAGAGGGGACCTGATCTCATCCTCTTAATTAAGGCACAGCTCAGGGACATCTACCATTTATACTCTCCAGCAAAGTTCCTATTACAGGTTCCTATTACGGCCCTATTACGGGCCCTGGGTGTTACCCAGGGCCACTGCTGCAACGCCTAGTAGCTGGGTAAGAAACATTACAGGAACAGAGCCGTACACCAAATAGGAGTCAGTGATAAGTAGCAAATGCCACTCCGTCTAGATCATATTGAGAGGCAAGGAGACAACTTTCACTAAGAAAGAAAGCAAATCTCAGGTCACGGGACCCTCTTGATTCTCCCAGAAAGTGTTTGGAGCTGAACCACTAAAGAGGGTCCTACCCAGCCCTAGACTTTTGAGCCCTGTCTGACTTTCCAGATCATAAAGCAAAGGGCTTGAACATATTTACTCAACAAATCCTTGTAGTTGGCAGGCAGACTAGGGTATGAGCTTGAAAAGAATCTTTCCTTTCTTCCACCTGATTGGGCAGAATGATCTAAAATAAAATTGGTTCTAATTCTTCACACTTTTGGTCTTATATCAGATCTCTCTTTTCAGGAGTCATAATCTGAGAGACCTTTCATCTTGTTTGCTTCCTGGTCCACAAAGTCATCACCCTTGAAGGTCAAAATGAAAGTCCTAAAATTTGAGTCCTGAACATAATGGGCAATAAACAAGTGAGCAAAACTTTCCTGCCTCTCTTGGTACTTTAGGTTAAATCAATGGCTACATTTAAACCAAAGGCTCTCTCAAATAGCAGACATTCTGAAACCTGAAAAACATTTACACTGAGGAGACAGTGATTTAAGAGACTAATTTCCTCCCAGAACTCCAACTGCCTCCAGCATATTTGGATAAACTGCTCTCATTTCTGGTTCCAGAAGTCAGCCTATCTTACGTTGATCATTTTACTGTAGTTAAGATGGAAGCAAAACCTGTATCCACAGCTTCTATTTGAGCACTTCTAAACTATCATAAGTTAATAAAGATGGTGACAAATATGGTGTTGTTACACTCAAGGACACATTTTAATCTTGTGGGCCAGTACTTCTGCATAAACAAATATCGTCTAGACATACACTACATTATGAAAAAGGACAATTATTGAAAATTCTGGGGAAAGGATTAAGATGAGATTCAAAGGCAGGATATGCAAAAATAATAGTTTTAAATACTAACAAACCAGTACTAGTGAGACAAAATATTAACCAACAAAAGCTCACTTTCTGAGACTGAATATCCACAAAACCCTCAAAAAATGACATAAAAGTTGAGTGGTTAGAAAACAGTTAATCCCCTTAATTTCCTCTTTACTTTTTATCTCAAAAGTTGCACTTGCCAATTCTTTTAACTCTTAGACTGAATACTATCCATATCAAGAGACCTATCATTTTCTTCCAGAGAAAATAATAAACTCACAGAGGACTTGAAGGGACTTTTTCAGACCTGCCAACTAGTAGGCCACTATTAAGGTATAATATAAAAGAATATTAAAAAAATAACGCTGTCAACAGAGTACCTCAGCCTCTGCCTCTACCTTAAGGCTTTTAAAGATAACATTCTCAGAAGGGCCTGTCATACAGACATTCCAAAAAGTATTTTCTCAGGAAATTCAAAAGGAAAAAACCTGCCATTGTTCCTATCTTCATCAGCAGCACCTCCAGTGTAGGCTTTTAACATCTGTAAAGTCAAGAAAATGTTCTCTTGGGCGGCACCTGTGGCTCAAAGGAGTAGGGCACCAGCCCCATATACCAGAGGTGGTGGGTTCAAACCCAGCCTGGGAAAAAAAAAAAAAAAAAGGTTGTCTTTTGTAAATTTATAATCCAAGATGGTTTTGGTGTAAAACAAGCAGTGTCATTTTTAGTGGAGTGGTAAAAGAAGAAAGTTTTGAGAATGTTATCTCCCCAGGATTTCAGGCATCATTTTCAGTTTCCTTGGCCATTGCTGTATTACTGGTTGGGTTATCCGCATTGAATAGGCCAGATTCTCACTAAGTTGTACTTGGAGAGGTAGTGAGTTACTGCTGCTTGGAAAAGGCTTAAAGAAACAGATCACTCCCGACCTGTAAAGGAACTGTCTAGCCTCTTTCTAAATAGTCAATAATTAGAAATTCAAACAATAGAATTCAGTTCAAGGGAAGGCCAAAGAAAGGATTAGAGCCAGGTATGGTGGCTCACACCTGTAATCCTAGAACTCTGGGAGGCCAAGGCGGCGGACTGCCTGAGCTCGGGAGTTTGAAACCAGTCTGAACATGAATGAGATCCTGTCTCTACTAAATAAAAAAATAGAAAAACAAGCCAGGCTTTGTGGTGAGCTCCTGGAGTCCCTGCTACTTAGGAGGCTGAGGCAAAAGGATCACTTGAGCCTAAGAGTTTGAGGTTGCCATGAGCTATGATGCCATGACACTTTACTGAGGGTGACAAACTGAGACTCTGTCTCCAAAAACAAAAAACAATAGAGTCATACTGGGTACCCAAATGGGATCATATCAAAAAGGGTAGAAAGAAGGGGGGACACTCTGAGAGGCCGAGACAGGTGGACTGCTTAAGCGCAGGAGTTCAAGACCAACTTGAGAAAGAAGGAAACCCTGCCTCTAAAAATAGCTGGGCGTTGGGGGGGAGGAGGGAGGCGCCTGTGTAGTCCCAGCTACTCTGGAGGCAGAGGCAAAATGGCCACTTGAGCCCAAGAGTTTGAGGTTGCTGTGAGCTATGACACCATAGCACTTTACCAACAAAGTGAAACTGTCTCCAAAAAATAAAAAATAAAAAAAGAGTAGAAAGAAAAGGGAGGCTGCTAGGAAAAGAATGTGTTAATGTGAAGGCAGGTGAGATCTGGTGTTAACTGTTCTGTATCTAGCCAGAACATGACCAGATTATCTCACGTGGGCAGTGTAGACAGCCCATATCAACCAAATCCAAATTTACCCTAAGGCAGGAAGGAGGAGTGTTTCTTTTTTTATTGATCTTTAATTGTTTTATGACCCTAACGTTGAAGGAGAAGTAAATGTAATGTGTGTCACAAAGAATTTAATCAAATACTCTAGTCTTTGGTTAAGGTTGATGTTCTGAATCACTCTTGCTCTTACGTTTCTTTGAGCTGAAGGCCAGGTACAAGTTCTGCCCAGGACGAAATCAAGTGGAAATCTGAGAAGAAAGGTCAGGCAGAGTTGGGAGCCAACAGATAGAACACAACACCTCCTTCCACTCCCCAGTAAAGAAAGTCAGAATATAAGCTGTCAGCAGCAAGGCTGTAACTATATACCAAAAATGCTGATGTAAAATTTAATCTCCATTTTTAGAAGAAAACAGGCTGAAATACCGATACAAGAACAACCTCTCATACCTTAAGCTAACCTAATCTTTGGGTGTCTGGAATTCTGAGCGCTCTAAAGTTAACTATTTAAGGTATTTGAATGGAAATCTCTGTGCCCCAAGTTAAAGCTGGCGATTTCACAGGCTGAGAGAGTGGGGTCGTGGGACTGAAGGTGTGTAGAAGTCAGTTGCTCTATGGGTTTGGATTACAGGTGGGAGCGAATTCAGGGATCATAGAATGCTTTGGAGCTAACAGGCATTCCCTGAGACAAACCTTCCACCCACTCCCATCGTTTTAGCAAGTAGTTTTCAACATGGGGCAAGTATTTCCACGGTAAATACATCAACCAAAAAGAGCCCAGTAAACCCTCAACAGTCAACATCTCTATCCGCAAAGCCAGAACTGTCCTATGAGCTTGGGCAGAGAAGAAGGAAATTAGTTTTAGGAAAAAGAACAAATTTAAAAAGAAAATCAACTAGAAAGAAAAAGAGGAAGCTCATTTTTTCAAATTTATTACACTAGGGCTTTAAGACTGCAGAATATCGTTTTTATTGTTTTTTTCTCGATGCAAAATGACTTACAGGCAAGCTTTCCGCGTGCGTCGGGCACCGCAGCGACCCGCGGGTCCGCGTGGGGCCGGTCCCGCCCCCCGCCGGCCGGGCCTGGGGGCGACGCCAAGTGCAGGCTCAGCCTCGGCCGGCAGCTGCCCCCGCGCGGGCCCGGGCGGGCGTCCAACCCTCGAGGCCGGGAGCCGGAAATGGCTCCTGGGCAGGCCTCCCGCACACCTCAGTCCGCCAGGACCCGGCCAGAAAGGCGGGTTCCCGGCGGCAGCCCCCGCGCCGCAGCCCCGACCACGACTTACTGCGAGACGGTGCGGTCCTCGCGGAGCAGACGCGCGCTCGGGAGGGGCCCCCACTCCGCCTCCGGCCTCGCCGCGCCCGCAGCCAGGGCCGCCGGTTGCTCGCTCACGACATCGGGCAGCGGGCGGGCGACCCGGGCCTCGGCGCCCGCTGCTCTCCGCCTCCTTTCTCCTCCCTCGCAGCCGCGCTCCTGCGGCCAGATGTTATCTGAAGGTGAAGCTGCTTTACCGAGCGATTGACTCAAGTATAAAAACAATCAAGAGGAGCAAAGTCTGCCTCCTGGCTGGATTCTGAAGGGCCTTCACTTCGGGTCGCCGGTTCCAGAAGGCCCCCTGGCTGGTCATATCCATTCCGTGCTCAGTCCCAGAGCAGGGAGACATCTGCTTTCCATAACCAGCGAAGCAGAGGCAAATCCTGGATTATATGTCGCCCAGCCCTCGCTGCATTCCGAGCCCCGGCACGACGGCTAATCCCCACACCAACAGCATGAGAACAAACGGGCAAGTTGGTGCCCAACTGCAGAAAGCTTTCCCTGTGCGGTGATTAAAAGGCGCTAGCAGCCAGACTCGGGATGGGCCAATCGCAACACAGGGGGGCAGGAGAAGGGGGTTGGCTCGGTTTCAGGTCCACTCTGAAAACGCGTCCTCCTCCTCAGCCCTGTAAACACAAACGCGGACGCTGTCCCTTCAGGGGGAGGGATTTTACTTTGTAGAGGATGAGAGAGCTGAAAAAGCCCAGCCTCCATTATGAGACTTTTGGTTGTTAAGCAGGAACAGCTCCTGAATATGAGAGAAGGAAAAGAAAAATCTCTGCGTTTCCTTTAAGTACATTCTAACAAATGAGTCAACTATGATAAAATCAGCACCGAAGGCCTTTTTCTTGTCGCGACAACGGGGCCATCCGCTGTCTATGGCAAATGCATCTTGCTCTGTAAGCCTGTCTTGCTCTTACTCTGTAAACCTATCTTTCTCTTTCTCAATAAACTTGGTTTCACGGTTGCCTTAAAAAAAAAAAAAAAAAAAAAAAAATCAGCACTGAAAATAACATTACTGCCTCCCTGGGTCTTATATTTTAGTCTGTAAGATAAATTGAGATAGGGGATCTCCCTTCCCTCCCTCCTTCCCCCCTACTCTTCATTCCTCCCTCCCTCATAAGTGCTAGGCACCAGGCTGAGAATAGAAGGATGGAGAAAGCCTGTCTCTAAAATGTTTTAGGGTGGCACCTGTGGTTCAAAGGGGTAGGATGCCGGTCCCATATGTGAGAGGTGGTAGGTTCAAACCCAGCCCCAGCCAAAAACCACATATACGTACACACAAAAATAAATAAACAAAATGTTTTACACTCTCCGGTGGCAGGAGACCTACAATTTCAGAACATCCTAAAATTACTATGAGAGAAATGTATGTCCAGACATTATAGGGACATAAAGGCAAGTTTGAATCATGCCAGAAAATTAAGGAAGGCTTCCCAGAGGAGGCCCCATTTGAATTTTGAAGACGGAGCAGACATGGTATAACAGAGTAGGGCCAGAGGTGAACATGTGATTGGCTGCAGGAAGCAGCAGCAAAGGCGAGAGGTATGGTTATTGGTCAGGGTGGGTGGCAAAGAGTCAGAAGATGAGGGGCTTGTCCGCTAATCTAGGGGATTTGACCTTTGTCTATAAACTATAGGGACCCTTTGAAGGATTTTAATTCGGCAAGTGGCCTGATTAAATTTGCACATCAGGAAGATTATTGTGGGAAGCACAAGAAAGGAGGCCCAACTAGAAAGGGAATTGAGTTCAGGGTCCGATGGAAGGAAAGATTACAGGGAGTGGAGCCAGGTTTCTGACGTGAGCCACAGGGTAGATAGCAGAGTGCCATTCAGCAAGGGAGAAAAACCAAAGGAGAGAAGCAAGTGTGATGCAAAGAAAGGATGAGTTGAATTTAGCCAAGCTAAGTTTTGAGAGAAAAAAAAAGAGCTCAGAGCAGTCCAAGCTATGTGAGGTATGCAAAATTTATCAGACCCAGAGAGCCAGAGACAGCCATTTCAGTCAGGCACCTCCCCCAACCCATGCCTGGGGGCAATTATTTAAAGTCATCCAGTTCTTGACTAGCTGTCACACCCATTATCTTCATTTTCCTGGAATTTGTGATACAAAGTACAATGTTTATATCATTTTAATGTAAATCCTTGGTAAACAACTTAGAAACGGACCCTTCTTTTCCTTTAAAAACCTATTTGTAGGCTCAGTGCCCGTTGCTCAGTGTTTACAGTGCCGGCCCCCAGCCCTGGCCAGCTAAAACAACAATGACAACAGCAATCCTCCCCCCCCCCCCCCCAAAAAAAATAGCTGGATGTTGTAGTGGGCGCCTGTACTCCCAACTACTTGGGAGATGGAAGCAAAAGAATTGCTTAAGTCCAAGAGTTTGAGGTTGCTGTGAGCTGTGACAACATAGCACTCTACCATGGGCCACATAGACTCTCTCAAAAAACCAACAAAACCTACTTGTAAGCTTTGCTAATCAAACTGTACATTCAGGGCAACTTGAATCTATGCTTTTAGGTTGCAATCCTCGAGCTTGGCTCAAATAAGCTCTCTACTTACGTTAATTTTGCCTCAACTTCTTGCTTTTAGGTGAACAGTTTGCAATTTCTATGGGATATACAAATGCACGTGTCCCATTAGACCATACTGCTACATGGATTTGTAAGGTATTTGGGGCCTGATGATCAATCAATACATTTGCACAAAGTACCACTAACTGAGTGGCTTAGACAAAAATGTCTTGCCTCACCATTCTGGAGGCTAGATCAGTATGTTGGGAGGGCCAGGCTCTCTCTCTGAAGGCCACATAGAAGTGATGCCAGAACTTTGCCACGGGGTCCTTGGTCTTGGGTATCAAAGAATGAATTCATGGACCGAAAGTAAGCGAAAGCAAGAGAATTTATTAAGAAGAAAGGAAAGAAGAAAGCAAAGCCTTGGTATAGCAGAGGGGTTCTTGAGCAGATTGCTGCTTTTGCCTCTTTGTCTAGGGCAGTGGTTCTCAACCTTTCTAATGATGGGAACCTTTACTATAGTCCAAAGGGGTCCCAACCCGCAGGTTGAGAACCGCTGGTCTAGAGGTTTTTAAACCTTAAGTGTTCTCCTGGTTATGGGTAGAGGTTGGTGCTTTCAAATTAAGATGGCCCATGGTTATTGGCTCTCTGTTCACAGCAGCAGGCTTCTTCACCCAGTCTCCTGAGGGTCTTTCTTCCTGGTATGGCCTACCCAGCAAGAGCCATTGACTAATGGCTGCATAGGTCACATAGGCACTCTGTGATGGTTATGAAACTTCCTACTGGGGATCTTCCAGGCCTGTTGCCTGTGCCAAAAGTCCTCTCCTGACCCTCCTTCTCCAGACCCCATTTCCCTGTCCCTGCCTAAAACCCTTCTCTCTCTCTCTCTCTCTTTTTTTTTTGCAGTTTTTGGCTGGAGCAGGGCTTGAACCCACCACCTCCAGCATATGGGGCCAGTGCCCTACCCCTTTGAGCCACAGGCGCCACCCAACCTGTCTCTCTCTTATCAGAAGGATCTGTTCTGGGACTGTCTCTCAAGTTCTAGTACTTCCTTTTATCGCAGAAGCTACCTCTAATCTTCACATGGTGCTCTCCCCGCGTTTGTGTGTGTCCAAATTCCACCTTTCTATAAGGACACCCATCATATTGAATCAGGGCCCACCCTACCCCAGCATGATCTCATCTGAACTGATTACATCTGCCCCTCTTTTTTTTGGCAGTTTTTTGGCCAGGGCTGGGTTTGAACCCACCACCCTCAGCAGGCATATGGGGTCGGCACCCTACTCCTTGAGCCACAGGTGCCACCCCATTTTCCCCTCTTTTTATCTCTTATTTGGAAATTACCCTATTTCAGTGTGGGGTACTGGGAGTTTGGCCTTCAATGTATGCTTTTCAGGGAGAGGGGACACAATTCAACTCATAACCTTCATACAATGTGAACTGAATTATAAGAGCAGAACTGAACAAAGAAACAGCTCTGAATGGAAACTGGGAGAAAAATAATTAGAAAGGTATAAGAGGCATGACCTACAAACATGGAAGAGAAATGTTTAACAAAGGAATTTTTGGCCTGGCTCAATGGTTCATGACCGTAATCCCAGCACTTTGGGAGGCCAGTGTGGGAGGAATGCTTGAGACCAGGAGTTCAAGACCAGCTTGAGCAATGTAGGGAGACACCCATCTTTATGAACAAATTTAAAAATAAACCAGGCTTAGTGGTGCACACCTATAGTCCCACCTACTCAGAGGCTGAGGAAGGAAGATTGCCTAAGCTCAGGAATTTGAAGGTCCAGTGAGATATGATCGCACCCCCACACTCTAGCATGAGTGACAGAGCAACACCCTGTCTCTAAATAAATAATAATAAAGTGTTCATTGACACTATATTCACACATAATATTATAGAGATTCTATTGGGATCAAATATTTAAAAGATCCATTATTTTGGGGTGGCGCAGATGGCTCAAGGAATAGGGCGCCAGCCCCATATACCAGAGGTGGTGGGTTCAAACCCGGCCTCAGCCAAAAACTGCAAAAATAAATAAAAGAATTTTTTTTAATCCATTATTTTAATTTGAAAAAGAAAGGAGTGATTAACATTGTCAAATGCTTAAAAGGTTAGGTCAAATGAAGCTAGGAATTATCCATTATCTTTGGCAATTGGATAGTCATTGGGCCAAATGGACTTGAAAGGGCCAAACACATTCTATAGCTTTAAAGCCATTGTCCAAGCAAATTTATTGAAGGAATAGGATAGAGTGGACATTTGCCACATCTGAGTTTAGCCTCCTATGTAACACCCTGCAGTTTCTCAGCCTCACTTGCAATTAAAGCTTGAAAATGTTACCTAAGCTCCAACAATTGAATGGCATGGGCCCTAGATCTCAATTTGGATGAAAAACAAAGAAGCTACATTCTATGAGGTCATAGACCTTAGTAGAGGGCTACGAGATACAGGGTTGTAGAGGACACCCACTGACATCCTATACAGAGGATCTGTGGTGGCTTGCCCAGAGGAATAGTACTAGAGCTCATTTGAGAACCATCTGGAGGTATAATTTAGATGTTGTTCTCAGCTGTGCTGCCTACAAACCTGATCTCTTGGAGACTTTCTGAGCTACTTAATATACTTTTTTAAAATAACAGTTTTATTGAGATACAGTTTATATACTATAAAATTCAATCATTTGAAGTGTACAGTTCAGTGATGTTTAGTGCATTTGTACAACCACCACCACCACCACTACCCAATTCCAGAATGTTTCATCCACCCCAAAAGAAGCCTGGTACGCACTCGTCATTCCCCATGCTCCGCTCCTCACAGCCCCCGACAACCACTAAACTAAGTTCAGGAATTCGAAGGATGTGAATCTACTTTCTGGATTTGAATCTGCTTTCTGTCTCTATGGATTTGCCCATTCTGAACATTTCATATAAATGAAATCATATAATATATGTGGCTTTTGTGTCTACTTTCTTTCACTTAGCAAAATTTTTCCAAAGTTTATCCATGTATCATGTATCCAAGCACGTATCGGTACTTCAGTACTTTTTTTTTTTTTTTTTGAGACAGAGTTCCGTGGCACCACAGCTTGCAGCAACCTTAAACTCTTGGGCTTCAGTGATTCTCTTGTCTCAGCCTCCCAAGTAGCTGGGACTACAGGTGCCCACCACAACGCCTGGCTTTTTTTTTTTTTTTTTTTTTGTAGTTGTCTTGTTGTTTGGCAGCCCCAGGCTGGATTAGAACCCACCAGCTCTGGTGTATGTGGCTGGCGCCCTAGCTGCTGAGCTACAGGCACTGAGCCGACTTCATAACCTTTTTTTTTTTTTTTTTTTTTTTTTAGAGACAATCTCACTTTGTCGCCCTCAGTAGAGTGCTATGGTGTCACAGTTCACAGCAACCTCCAATTCCTGGACTTAGGTGATTCTCTTGCCTCAGCCTCCTGAGTAGCTGGGACTACAGGCACCTGCCACAATGCCCAGATATTTTTTTGTTGCAGTTTGGCCGGGGCCGGGTTCGAACCCGCCACCCTCGGTATATGGGGTTGGCGCCCTACTCGCTGAGCCACAGACGCCGCCTGACTTCATTACTTTTTATTGCCAAATAATATTACATTGTGTGAATACTCCACACCTTGTTCATCTGTTTCTCATTAATCATTTGGATTGTTTCCCTTTGGGGGCTAGTATGAATAATGCTGCTATGAACATTTGTAAACAAGTTTTGAGTGAAAGTATATTTTATTTCTCTTGGGCATATCCCTAGGAGTAGAATTACTGGATCATACAATAATTCTATGTTTAACATTTTGAGGAACTGCCAGACTGTTTTCCAAAGCAGTTACATCATTTTATACTATCAGAAGCAATATATGAAGGCTTCAATTTTTAGGGTGTGAAATGGCATTTCATTGTGGATTTGTTTTGCACTTTCCTAAGGACAAATAAATAGCTTTTCATGTGCTTATTAAACATTGGTGTATCTTCTTTGTAGAAATACCTATTGAAATCCTTTGCCCATTTTTAAAAATTTACTTTTTATATTTATTTATTTATTTTATTTAGAGACAGAATCTCACTTTGAGGCTCTTGGTAGAGTACCATGGCATCATAGTTCACAGCAACCTCAAACTCTTGGGCCAGAACCTTGGCAGCGCCCAGGCAATGGCCATCCTGTCTGTAGACCTCTCCCACTCTGCTCCACCCTTCGTATCCCAGGGCCATATGGGACCTTATGGACGAAATCAATGTCCTATTTAATCTTTGGCTCATCCTTAGTGCCCAAAACAAGGCTTTGCAAAAACGAGGAGCACTATAAATGCATATTAAATGAAATTGAATCTTATGTTTTAATTTTATTTTTTATTCTAAAACAATATTTCTGCAGTCCTTGATTTAAAACTTTTCTCTCAGTAGCCACATTTGGAGGATGCAGCCTTGAAACTGGGTGTCAAGGCTTGGTGTCTGTAACTCAGTGGGTAGGGCGCCGGCCACATACACTGAAGCTGGCGGGTTCAAGCCCAGTCTGGGCCTGCTAAACAACAATGACAACTGCAACAAAGAAATAGCCAGGCATCGTGGTGGACGCCTGTAGTCCCAGCTGCTCGGGAGACTGAAGTAAGAGAATCACTTAAGCCCAAGAGTTTGAGGTTGCTGTGAGGTGTGATGCTACAGCACTCTACCAAGGGCAACATAGTGAGACTCTGTAAAAAAAAAAAAAAAAAAAGAAATTGGGTGTCAGAGCAGACCTATGGTATTAAATTTATGACCAGAAGGATAAAATTTGGGGGGAATTAACTTTTAGGACTGTGTGAAATGGTGAAAGAAGATAGGGCCACACAGGTATAGTTCTCAGGACCCAGAGAGGAGCTGAATAGTATTATTTTGGGCATCACAAGTCTATGGTAAATTCAGGTCCTGCTAGATTTTTCTGGTGGATTAGGCTTCATGACTGGCATTGTTCAATGATGTGGGTCTGCTTATTCTTTGTAGGCTGCTTTTAATCCCGCTTATTTGCTCCTGTACATGTATCGTAATCTATAATTTTGGGTCTGGGCTAACTGAGGATATATGTTTAAAATAACTAAAAAGAGCCTGATTTACATCACAAATTCAACCAATATTTAATAAGCACATACTCTATGCAAGATGCCACCCTGGGCACAAAGAGAAACAACATTTCTTTTGTATGATAATGAATTAGATGACTAATGGGGCTAGGGTTAAGACAAACACACACAATTAACTATATTAAACAGCAGAATGAAGAGATCAAGACAAGGAAGGAGGATTAAAGATGGTGGCCGAGTAACAGCTTCCCTGCAACTGGGCATGGTGACTCTGGGGAGATAAGACTCCAGGCATCTCTGGCTGGTAAGATCTGCATAAAATCATCCCTTTGAGGATACAGGGAGTCAGCAAGAGACTTCTGGACCCCAAGAGGAGGACAAAAACAGTGGAAAACTGGCAAGTGGTTGCGTGTGTTGGATTGACCTAATCCCACTGGCAACCATAAGTACAAGCAGCAGTGAGACTGCAAACCTGAAAGGCCTTACCTGTGAACTGTTTCGGTGTTTTTGGACCTGGCACTCAGTGGAACTGCCTTGGGGAGATTGAGCAGGAGTGCGGAGAACTTTGGGCATTGTCTAGGGCTCTAGACTGAACCACTGAGCTGGGCCACAGGGAGCCATTGTAGAGAACTGCCCCAGCAAGCTCCGCCCTCAGGGTCCCAGAGCAAGGATCAGGTGACACCTAGTAACCTAGTGACTGAGCAGCCTAAAGGTGGGGACTGAGCTGCCTTACAGCCTTAACCCTTAGGGCATAGTGAGACTGTTTGGACATAGTGGAGACTCGGGCTGTTGCCCTGGGTAGAGTGCCGTGATGTCACAGCTCATAGCAACCTCAAACCCCTGGACTTGGCGCCACCCGGACCTCCACAAGATCTGCGCCATGAACCCCGATCCACCACCCGCACCCATCGGGCCTATGCATGCTCTGACCAGGAACTAGGGGGACCAAAAAACCCTGCGTCCTCCCTCCTCTGACCTCCAGGCCTCCACATTGGCCCACTTGTCTGGCCAGGGATACTGGTAGCCGTGTGCCCTCTGGAGCCCTCCTTGCCTCTGCACAGAGCCTTTCTCCTGGCCAGAGACTGCTGAAGCCTTGGGCTCTCTGTGCCAAAGTCACTGGGTGCCAGGCACTCCCAGAGATCTCAAGAATTCAACAAATTCAAAGACCAAATGACCAAAGATTTTGACACATTGAGATAAGAAGTTGCATCCCTCAAAGATCTGAGAAACACAGTAGAATCTCTCAGTAACAGAATGGAGCAAGCAGAAGAAACGATTTCTGACATTAAAGACAAAGCTTGTGAACGCTCCCAAACTCTCAAAGAGAAAGAGAAATGGAGGGCAAAACAGATCAGCTCTCTCAGAGAGCTCTGGGATAATTCGAAGAAACCCAATATTCATCTAATAGGGATCCCCAAAAGTGATGAAGTGGCTTCACAATGCACAGAGTCTCTTCTCCATGAGATTATGAAGGAGAACTTTCTAGACATGCCAAGAGATTCTGAAATTCAGATAGCAGACAGTTTCAGAACTCCAGCATGACTCAACCCAAATAAGACATCCCCCAGACACATCATAATCAATTTCACTAAAGTTAATATGAAGGAGAAAGTTCTGAAAGCAGCCAGACAAAAGAAAACCATCACCTACAAGGGGAAGAATATTAGAATGACTGCAGATCTCTCTGCTAAAACCTTCAAACTAGAAGAGGATGGTCATCAACTTTTAATCTCCTTAAACAAAATAACTTACAACCCAGGATCCTGTACCCAGCTAAATTGAGTTTCATTTATGATGGAGAAATTAAATACTTTAATGACATTCACATGTTGAAGAAATTTGCCATAACTAAACCAGCTCTCTAGGATATTCTCAGACCTATCGTCCATAAAGACCAGTGTAATCCTCCACCACAAAAGTAAACCCACCCAGAAAATTTTGATCAAATTCCAATTCCACAGTTGCAAAAGGATTAAAAATGTCCACGGGAGTCTTGAAAGGCTTATCAATATTCTCAATTAATGTGAATGATTTAAATTGTCCTCTTAAAGAGGCACAGGTTGGCTGACTGGATACAAAAACTCAAGCCAGACATCTGCTGCATCCAAGAATCGCATCTTACATTAAAAGACAAATATAGAATCAAGGTGAAGGGATGGTCATCTATACTGCAGGTAAATAGAAAGCAGAAAAAAGCAGGCATTGCAATTCTATTCACAGATGCAATATGCTTTAAACCAACAGAAATAAGGAAGGATAAGGATGAACACTTCATATTTTTTAAAGTTAATACTCAATATGATGAGATTTCAATTATTAATATTCATGCACCCAACCACAACACACCTCAATTTATAAGAGAAACTCTAATAGGCATGAGAAACTTGATTTCCTCCAGTTCCACAGTAGTTGGAGATTTTAACACCCCTTTAGCAGTGCTGGATAGATCCTCCAAAAAGAAGCTAAGCAAAGAAATCTTAGATTTAAATGTAATCATTGAACATCTGGACTTAACAGACATCTATAGAACATTTCATCCCAACAAAACTGAATACACATTCTTGTCATCAGCCCATGGAACATACTCCAAAATTGACCACATCCTAGGCCACAAATCTAACCTCAGCAAATTAAAAAAATAGAAAATATTCCTTGCATCTTCTCAGACCATCATAGAATAAAAGTTGAACTCAATAACAACAGGGACCTGCATACCCATACAAAAACATGGAAGCTAAACAACCTTATGCTGAAGAATAGATGGGTTATAGATGAGATTGAGAAGGAAATCATCAAATTTTTGGAACAAAACAACAATCAAGATACGAATTATCAGAACCTCTGGGATACTGCAAAGGCAGTCCTAACAGGGAAATTCATAGCACTGCAAGCCTTCCTCAAGAAAACGGAAAGAGAGAAAGTTAATAACTTAATGGGACATATCAAACAACTGGAGAAGGAAGAGCACTCCAACCCCAAACCCAGCAGAAGAAAAGAAATAACCAAAATCAGAGCAGAATGAAATGAAATTGAAAACAAAAAAATTATACAATAGATCAATAAATCCCAAAGTTGGTTTTTTGAAAAGATCAATAAAATAGATAAACCTTTGGCCAACCTAACCAGGAAAAAAAGAGTCAAATCTCTAATTTCATCAATCAGAAATGGTAATGATGAAATAACAACAGACCCCTCAGAAATTCAAGAAAATTCTTAATGAATACTACAAGAAACTCTACTCTTAGAAATATGAAAATCTGAAAGAAGTCGACCAATACCTGGAAGTACACCACCTACCAAGACTTAGCCAGAACGAAGTGGAAATGTTGAACAGGTCTATATCAAGTTCTGAAATAGCATCAACTATACAAAATCTCCCTAAAAAGAAAAGCCCAGGACCAGATGGCTTTACGTCAGAATTCTTCCAAACCTTTAAAGAAGAACTAGTACCTATACTACTAAACCTCTTCCAAAATATAGAAAAAGAAGGAATATTAACCAACACAGTCTATGAAGCAAACATCCCCTTGATCCCCAAACCAGGGAAAGACCCCACAAGAAAAGAAAATTATAGACCAATATCACTAATGAATATTGATGCTAAAATACTCAATAAGATCCTAACAAACAGAATCCAACAACACGTGAAAAAAATTATACACCTTGACCAAGTGGGATTTATCCTAGGGTCTCAAGGGTGGCTCAATATACGTAAACCTATAAATGTAATTCAGCACATAAACAAGCTCAAAAATAAGGACCATAAGATTCTTTCAATTGATGCAGAAAAAGCTTTTGATACTATCCAGCATCTCTTTATGATCAGAACACTTAGGAAAATTGGTATAAAAGAAAAATTTCTTCAACTAATAGAGGCCATCTACCACAAACCCACAGCCAATATCGTATTGAATGGAGTGAAATCAAAATCATTTCCACTTAGATCAGGAACCATGCAAGGTTGCCCGTTGTCTCCACTGCTCTTTAACATTGTCATGGAAGTTTTAGCCATTGCAATTAGGGAAGAAAAGGCGATCAAGGGTATCCACATAGGGTCAGAAGAGATCAAACTTTCACTCTTTGCAGATGGTATGATTGTATATCTGGAAAACACTAGGGATTCTGCTACAAAATTTTTAGAAGTGATCAAGGAATACAGCAATGTCTCAGGCTACAAATTCAACACCCATAAATCTGTAGGCTTTATATATACCAACAACAACCAAGCCGAACAAACATTCAAGGACGCTATTCCTTTCACAGTAGTGCCAAAGAAGATGAAATATTTGGGAGTATACCTAACAAAGGATGTGAAAGATCTCTACAAAGAGAACTATGGAACTCTAAGAAAAGAAATAGCTGAAGATGTTAACAAATGGAAAAACATACCATGCTCATGGCTGGGAAGAATCAACATTGTTAAAATGTCTATACTACCCAAAGCAATATATAATTTTAATGCAATTCCTATTAAAGGTCCATTATCATATTTTAAAGACCTTGAAAAAATAATACTTCATTTTATATGGAATCAAAAATAAATTCGAGTAGCCAAAACATTACTCAGAAATAAAAACAGAGCAAGAGGAATCATGCTACCAGACCTGAGACTGCACTATAAATCGATAGTGATCAAAATAGCAGGGTATTGGCACAAAAACAAAGAGGTAGATGTCTGGAACAGAATAGGGAAACAAGAGATGAATCCAGCTACTTACCATTATTTGAT
>CAUYPK010070387.1:0-23657 GCA_963574355.1 Loris lydekkerianus
AGGGAATTGTTGGACCCTGCCAAGTGCCTGAGGTCTAGTGCAACTTTCCGAGCCTGACTAGAAGTAGATCCATCGAGCTACTTCCACCTACCAATGACTCAGCAAGGCCCGGCCTGAAACCGCCTTTACCTAGATACAGCCAACATGATACGATGCCATTGACCTAACCCTGTCACACTCCTCATCCCCCACCTCCTTTCCCCTCCGTTTCCCCATGCTCTATATAAGCAGCTGCTTCATTCAATAAAGTTGAGTTCCTGCTTAAAAAAGAAAGAAAGAAAGAAAGAAAGAAAGAAAGAAAGAAAGAAAGAAAGAAAGAAAGAAAGAAAGAAAATCAGAAAGGAAGAGCAAAGAGAGGGAAGGAGGGAGGGGAGTGGGGCTTTGGTGTGTGCCACACCTTTTGGGCGCAAGACATAATTGTAAGAAGGACTTTACCTAAAAAATGCAATCAGTGTAACCTGGTTTATTGTACTCTCAATGAATCCCCAACAATAAAAAATAAAGAAATGAAAAGAAAAAAATAAAATAAAATAAAAATAAAAAGGGGTAAAGCCTTTTACTGTGTTACCAAGAAAAAGGCAGTGAATATCATGGAAAAACATGTTCATCAGGTTTAAATAGACATAGGGTTAGAACTCAGCCCAGGTCTTTGCTTTCTGCTTGACCTTTGATGGTTACTAAGCTTCAGTTTTCTTATTTACCAATAGTAGATAACAGTTTAGTAATAGTATAAATTAATTAATGTATGTGGAATTATTTAACATACAGTAGATGTTAAATAAATCCTATTTTCCTTAGCTTTACACAATATTGTTAAAGCTTTGCTTGACATTGTGGTAATTTTTCTTTTGTGAGGTGACAATATTAAAACTTGGAGAGGTAGAAAATAATTTCCAGGTCAGATGGTTGGTTCTGAGCTATTTCAGAACCAATTCTAATGGATTTCAGAGTCCTCTCAATGGAGCTCTACTAACACTAGTATGCCATCTACCACATAACAACAGGGACAAAATGCCAATTAGTAACAAGTAAAACAGGCAGAGACATTAAGAAAAGGAGAGAACTACGTGCTTTGAACAGTTAGTGAATTTCTTAGTTTCAGCACAGAAGTGACTTTAAATGAGACTTTAATGTAAAAGGCTTTCATATTTATGTCATTTATTCATACTTTTATAATCCACAAAGATACAAGAAGACAGAACAACATCAGCAGAATGGCTAACTCTATTCTTCTGCACAACTCTCCTGTAGTGGAAAGATGGAGGAAAGGAAAGAAAAGAGAGAGGAAGAAAAAAAGTTAAGGAAAGAAGGTGGGAGAGAGAAGGAGGAAGGGAAGGAAAAGGAAGAAGGTAGAAAGAAAAGAAGGAAGAGAGACAGAGAGTGAAAAGAAAGCATAAGTATCCTAAATCAGAGCCCCCGGTGAGATTATTCTGGGTTCTTCAGAATGAAAAGTTGGTGCATATATATCTACATATACATATATATTAAATATATTCCTGCACATTGTTTTATCTTCTAACTTTCTGAAAATTTATTCCAAAATCATCTTTAGATGATTTTTTTACTAAAATTGCTCCAACAAATTAAAAAAAAAAAAAAAGGACCAATTTTTCTTTCTGACTTGTATTGATGCAGAACAGGTGGCGCCATGACCTGCTACCTTAGCCCTGGTGGTGTTGATACTAGCTGGCTGGAGGAACCAGCTTGCTAGAAGGGCTGGACACCTGCTGGGGAGACACTGGCACCTTACTGCTGATTGGACAACTGGCTGTAACTGACCAAGATCCACGCCCTAAAAGTCAACATTAAGTTGACAAAACAACCCCCCACAACTATATATACCCCTGAGCAGAAAGCCCAAGGACAGACCTCGAAGAGAGAACAGGAGAACTTGTTCCCTTCCTGGGTTCTCTCTGCCAGGAGCTTTAGTTTTTTGGTAAGTTGTAATTTTTGTTTCTGTAAATAAATCCTGTCTTACCACTGATCCTGTAGTCCGTTGATTCATTCTGAGAATCACCGAGACCAAGAACCTGAAACTCTAGCATCATATTTGGCCAGCTAGCCAGGAGAGAAGACAAAGTTCCAGTATCAGTGTGAAGGAAAGTGGGTTAGGTATAATCCATTAATCAGAATTTCTGTTGAAAAATGCTGCATAAAAAACAACATTAAAATCTCATTTGCTTATAATATTTTTTTTTTTTTTCCTCTTGCTCCTGGGTAGTTGATCTCAATTGCACTTGCCTGGATTCACCTAGATTAAAAAAGGGGTCACTCCAAGCTATAGAGAAGACCACCAGACCCCTACCTATGTCTCCTATTTCTCCTTATACTAAAAGTAACTGTGGACAGCAGAAAAATAAGAAACCAGAGTGAACCACAAAAATTCATTTAATATCTCTGCCTCGATCATATCCACGAACGTCCTGGAGGCCAAAGTAAATCACATTGTGAAATGCAACTCATCACCAATAGGTGGAAAAAATGTATTCCACCTACCTGGTGGGAGGTGCTCCAAGTCACATAGCAAAGAATCTATGTTACATCTACAACAGGAGATAATGAAGAATTAAATTAATCTAGTAAACCTTGAAATGATTTTAAGCACATATCTTAAAGTAAGTTATTTACTGTTTTATTTGTGTAGTTAACATGATTTAAATAGGCATTTTTATAGATTAAGGGCCTTACCACTAATGCCTTACCATCCTGGTGAAAATCTAAAGAAATATATGAGTAAAATAATTTCAAATAGAACTAGATTATATATTTCAGAACCCTTAATAATTGTCCCTCTGTAAGAAGAAATCTCAGTGACAAAAAGAAAAATAATAAAATACTTGCCTCTCTCTTAGAATTATAATTCCAGAACTAGTTTGACCTATAAACAAATTCAGGGGCTGCCTGCAAAACACAAATTAAAGGTAGCATAATATAATGCTTGCTTCTTATTTCCTTCACCCATTGACTATTCAAGAGTTCTTGCAGTTATGTTTTGTACAACACAAGGTTTGATTTCATAAATGCACCCATGTTAAGGTAACTGGGTAATAAATTATTTATTGATAATTAAGTCTGCTGGAAGAATGGGTACTGTCAGGACGGGATCCTGACGAAGTCTTATGGCATTAACCACAATGGATCTTTGAAACTTTGTGTATCAGCAAAGCTCAACCAGAGAATCAGAACCAGGAGATATGCATTAACACATCTTTTTAATAAGGAATTGACTTACGTGATCATGGAGGCTGGCTAGACAATGCTCAATTCTATAGAGCAGGCTTCCAGGAAGGGGAAGGCTAGAACTCTTAAGCATGAACTGAAATTGCAGGCCACAGGCAAAATATCTTTTCATCTTCCTCCTCCACCTTTTTCTCTTTCTTCTCCTTTCCTCCTCTGTCTTCTTATCTTCTCCATTTTCCTCTTCTGCTTCTCTTCCCCTCTTTCCTCTCCTCCTCTTCCTCCCCTTGGGAAGCCTCAGTTCTACACTAAATGCCTTACCACTGATGGAATCAGATCAGGTCCACCCCAAATTATCTCCCCTACTTCAAGGCAGGTCAAGTAGGAGACAAATTCCTCTACTTAAAATCAGCTTACCATAAACTTTAATCATATCTTTAAAATACCTTCATAGTAATGTCTACGTTAGTGCTCAGTGGTATAAATGGGGTCCTTACGCTGGCTAAGTTGATATATAAAACTGATCGTCACACATTGTAATTGAGGAATGGAAAAAACAGACCTCAAATAGGGAAAATGGGGCTGTGAGAAACAAATTTCACTGAAATCTCTCATTTGCCCAAGGCTGGCCAGATCTGATTTCCAGATTTGGTTTGAAATATAGAAGTCATCTCCTTGTGGCGTTTGTCGCCATCTGTAAAGGCACTTCATCACAATCAAACTGACAACCTGCCTCCTTAGGAGCTTGTGGGTAGAGTTACTCCGAGATGTGCTTAATTGAAATCCCACTTGGAGATTCTATCTGTACTTGATAGTCTTAAGATTTGCTTTGTTTTTTAAACTGAAGCAGAAAAGAGAATGAATGGCTGGTATATTTGATGATGCATAATCACATTAATAATTTATTGCCACATTTGTCAATATATTAGTGCAATATGTTATCATATACATTATTAACTGTTTCTGTTAAATGTTTCATACTGATCTTTTACATTTTTTATTTCAATTGTGATAAATGTGGATCCAAGGGATCTTTTTTCCTTTCAGAATAAGAGGAAGCAAAAATATTACATTAAAAGAACATAACAGGACTGAGCCCAGTCTTGCAAACAAAGAATACCAGTATTTTTCTTACCTAGCCTTTCTATTTGCCCTTTCTTTGCTCAGTGGCGGCAGGTATTAGCACTTAAAAGTGGTAGCTCTGCTGGCTCTGCACAGAAGCAACCCGATAAGTTCCATCTTTGGCAATATCTCTGTAGTTCATCAACAGAGTCTTCCACATTGTGTGATGATTGTGGGGTGGCCTTCAATAAACCTGGATTTACAACTAAGACATCCTCTTCCAGTGGAGTATTATTTCTAAATGTTATCTCTTGAAGCTGGGATTATGTTCTTAGCTGTAATTATAGAGTCGTGCCATCCTTCTTGAGCAGAGGTCAAAAATTAAGGCTGATTGGATACGTTCCATGATCTTGTTTAGTGTTTTTTGTTTTTTCTTTTTTTCTTTTTCATTTGGGCAGTTAGAGGAAAAAATAAATATTGTAGAATTTGGATTTCTTTATGATGACTTTCATATTTAAAAGATTATCAAGAAAATGAAAAAAAAAAAAAAGAGAGAAAATGACAATTGTATCATGAATTTCTTCTTGAGCCTCACAGAATATAAATTGCTTCCCACGTTCCCAGGACTACCTGAATTTTACAAAATCACTGCATTCCTAAAAGATTTTTTGAAAAAAAAATTTTTTGCATGCATGCATGCATTAGGTGACTTTGAAGTTGGAAGAAATTGTGTCAAATATCCCCTTACACAACAAGGAAAACATTACCCTTTGTTTTCATAAATTACAATTTGCATGCATTAGATTTAATTTATATAAAAATCACTATGCTTGTGGGATATATATTAAGATTGATCAACACAAATGACAGAGCACCTAGAAATTTCTTTCTTGTGTAGGAACTGAAGTGTCATCTTAAAGTCACTCTGCTATCACAGATCATCTCTGGTTTCCAGATTGTGTCACTGTTTTACCATGGAGGGAACTAGCAGTGATATAAGCCTCAGTTTATTAGTAAGGTAACTCCTTTCCAGTTCTGATTTATTAGTACTATCTCCTCAGAGATACTTTCCAATTCTTTCAAGCAACAATTCTACAGGGTGTCCCAAAGTTCACCCATAAAGTCACCGTACACAGGGAAAATGGGAAATTATAGCTAAATATACCTCTATTTATAAAATATTCATTACAAATTTTACAAAAAGGGGACCAATGTGTAAAGAATATTTTGTAAATATTTTGTAAAATTGTATGATGAAAATTTTATAAATAAAGATGTACTTTAGCTACAATTGCCCATTTTCTCTATGTATGGCGACATTATGGGACCCCTTTGTAATACTCTATATGTCTCAGACTCATATTGATTCCCTTATATGGTGACCAAGATGATGAAATACATGCCATTTCTGTCAATTTACTTTATTCTTTTAACCCGGTGTCTTATAAACTTTTCATTAAAAAAAAAATCTTCAGAGGATGCACAGCCACGGTGCTATCCGACTATTCTTCAGTACGTAGGTGAACTCCTGGCTGTTCCTTTCATGACTGTATGGCCTCCAAACATACTACCCTTTTTCACATGTCTCTGTCCCATCTAAGCATTCCTTACACATATATGCCAATCATTATCAAGCAACAATTCCCTCCCATTCTTCTTTTATCATCTCAATGTCCTTTCTCTGAAACCTCTTTTTCCTCCACATTTTTTGAGAACTATGACCATAACTCCATGTAAGTTCCAAGGAGACTCACCACATTTTCACCTTGTGTTTGTGGCTTATCTTTTCAGCACTTCACCAAAAGCGAAGGACATTATGACATCACAGTGACATAGACTTCAGAGAGACTTGACTACTTGGTGAACAGCTTTGCCGTAATAAGCACAGACCATATTTAGCAGCAGAATGAGAGAAAAGGAAATATTAAAGAATTAATTATTATTTTATATCACTCATTCTATGGATTATTCCTGGAAAACTAAATATTTGTTTCCCCTATTTCATTAGTTATCTTTTTAGTGACAGAAAATGTTCTTATTCTAGCTGTTGTAAAAAAATAAATAATGGTTCATATGACTGAAGTTAAAAGTAGATCGTCAGGTATGACTTTTCCTAGGGGCCAAAAGATTATTTCTGAGTTTTTCTCTTTCTCACCCACTTCTGTCTGTCTTTTTGGTGTGTTTTCTTAAGAACCTACATTTTTGTATAAATAACATCAGTCTTTACAACTGCAAGTGATACCATTCAAGTGGCTGACTGTGGCCACCAGTGAAAGCTGTTTCTCAAAAATCCATTTGCTCATCTTCTTGGACACAGAGTGAAATGACAACTTCTGGCTCCCTCTGTACGTGAACGTGGTACGTGACTATGTCCCTGTCCAAGGAATATGAATAGAAGTGTTGGTGCTATGCACATATTTCTGGGCCAAGTCTTATGAGTGTGTGTAACCCCTTCCTAGTGCTCTCTTGTTCTCCTTTTGTCTGGATGAAGAAAATGCAAAAGCCCTAAGGAATGGTTATAAGGCAAGATGTAAAGAACCCCAGTTACTGAATCACCAACGAATGAAAACATCAGGCTAATGAGAAATGCCTGCCCAAACTGTTAAGAGAGCAAGAAATAATCTTTCTACATACATCCTAAAGTTTCTTTGTTATAGCAGCTAATGTGATCCTAACACATACTCTGGGACATATGGCAGGTAGCACCCAGGTTTATGACACATAGAAAAACACATAAGGTTTATGACACATAGAAAAAGAGGCTCCCAGATAACTTAGAGTATAAATAGCCAAGGGGTATTAACTGTAAATGAGCAAAAGGCATCTCTAGCATACAAAAAGAATAAGTATTTTCAGAACCTTAGTTTATCACATTTCAGTACTTGTTATATAAACCATTGGCATGGTTCAGGAAACCTCTTAAAATACAGATTTTTAGGCCATGCTCACAGATTCTGATTCAGACGGTGGGTGATATAATTTATTAATTTACATTTTGAAACTGCCATGAGATATTCTAACACAAATGTCTTGTTGACCAAAGTATGAAAAAAAAAACAAAAAACTATTATTATTTTGCTCAAAAAGGCCAGTTCAAGAGCTGGGGCTGGCACTTTGAGTTCTATTATTATTATCATTATCATTACTATTATTGTCAAAAGAAAGCATACTGAATAATAAAAAAAAAATTTTAAAAATTCCCCTAACTAAACTTTTTTTTTTTTTTTTTTTTTTTGCAGTGTTGGTCAGGGCTGAGGCTTAAACCTGCCACCCCTAGGTATGTGGGGCTAGCACCCTACTCCTTGAGCCACAGAGGCTGCCCTCTGTAACTAACCCTATAGTAGTTATTTGTAATATGGCTCATGATGTAGAGGACATCAATACATGTGTTTCCCATAATAGATGCTAATTGAATTGTGTTAATTAAAGATTATTTGGGCAAAGGCATCCTCCACTCTTGCCACACATTTGAATTACCTAGGGTACTTTATAAACTACAGACACCTGAGTTACAACCTACTTATGTTGACTTAATTGGGTGCCAACACCATCTAGGCATCAAATTTCTTAAAGATTCCTAGGTTATTTTAACATGCAGCCAGCATTCAGCAGCATTGGTGTAGGCCAGTAGTTTTCAAAATGTGATTCTACTACCCACATCTTGAGCATTACCTGAGAACTTATTATTAGGTTGTTTCAAAAGTTTTGTCTCTCCATTTCACCTTCTTTCTCTTTTCATATTATTATTTAAGGACCATAAAGTGGAATTCAGTTTGCTGAGCTTTCTGAGACAGATGAGGCCAAGCAGTCCGCTGGGAACACTTGGCACCAGCGTCTTGCTATATCCCAGCATATGGAGTCAAATCTCCAGGCACTGACATTAACACTTCTGCTTCAGGTAACTCATTTAGCTTTGGTGTCATTTTACAATAAATATACCATCCACCGACACAAATTAGACAGCTATTGAGATTAATTTTGAGCACTATCGGCAACATCTTAAATCAAAAATCATTCTTTATTAGCATGCTTGGCGGTTAGCGTGCCTGCCCTCCCCACTCCTGATCCCTGCCACAAGAATAAATGAGGCCCTGTGGTTGACACAGTGCATCAAGTGTTTTATAATAGTCTAATTGTAGCTAATGGTTTGTGCAGCTAATTAAGGCCCTATGAATTACAGTAATCAGTCAGGCTCATCCTTTAAACCAGATAGTTCTATTCAACCGTTCCTCAGTAAGAAACAAAATATATAACTGTATATAACTATAAGTACACATGCGCACACACACACACACACACACACACACACATACGCACAGGCTGTGATGATCAGCTAGGTTCATTTGTGCATAAAGAAAGTAAAAGGACTGATTTTTTCCTTCCTACTTATCACAAAATAGTTATTTCAAGAGATAAAGATCTTCAGTAACAATGATAGACACTGTGGATGGGGAAAAGGTAAAGGCCCCTTTGTGGCATCTACCTGAAAAGTAAAAATTGAGTTGGTACTAAGTATAGCACCTTGCCTCCCTCACCCCCAATAATCTATCTGAGCTTCAGTCCAAGGTTTACCATTGGTATTTGCTATACAGTGGGAGTCCAAATGCCCCAGAGAAATGGTGGCAAAGAAGTCACCTCAATCACATGGCTAAAAATTAAAAATAGACAAAGCTCCATTTACCAACTGAATAGTTGACAAAGCCATCAACGCAATTAGCTTCTTCTGGTGGCCATGAGAGTTTAGGTAACAATTCAAGAGGAAATTTGTAAGAGAAATGGGATGGTTTTCTTTGGCAATGGGCTTATTTTGAGAAAAAAATATTCTAAGTAGAAGATAGATTAAATTACAAAAGAACTCTTCAAAGGCCCTGAAGGATACTCTATTTCTTGGTTTATTTAAAAGTTGACTAGACATTGCAGGAAAGAACTTTGGAAGCAATTCTGCAAAACCTCTGGGGAACAGAAGAAGGGAGGAATAGGTCTTTTCCAGCACTTGTATGTTTGATTCTTTGAGAAGGAGACAAAAATCTATAAAAATATCATCAGCATGACATCTGTTAGAACAACATGTGCACCAGTCCCCCAGGGACCCATTGCCAATGAAAAGTGGGGAAAGAAACAGGGATTTTCATGAAGGTCACATGCTTTTTTTTTTTCCTAGCTCACAATGTTACAGAATTGGCTAAGACCTCAAAAGTTCAAACCAGGTCTTCACATTTTTTTAAGAAAAGATAAGATTCAACTGCCCCTAATGTATGATTATAGACCCATATCTATTGCATAAAATGTTATTTCTCTGATATGTGCTAATGGAAAATTCTCATTCCTACAATCATTTCCTTCTAGCTGTTTAAAAATTTTCTTACTTTGGTGAGAGGGCTGTTTCTTTACAATTTTATAGGAAATGAATCATCATTCCTTAAAAGTCTTGCAACTCTCATTTGCTAGGTCAAATTATTCTTGTTTTATTAAATTGCCCTGTAGGACATCTTAGCTCATCCTTGTGGTGTAGTAGGAATCTCTTTGGTCAAGAAGCATAAGCACTACTTGCCTTTTATACTAGTCTTAGGTTTTTGAGTGTTGGTTATTCACTACTACCCCCAAAATTTCCATCTGTAGGTGGACACAATATGTATCCTCTTTCTAAATAATTCAACTGTTAGTTATTTTTAAGTGATGGTTTTCAAACTAAATACTTACATTTATGTCTGTCTGCTTAACAAAAGTCAGTGTAACTGGATTATGAATGTGCGGTTTGTGTATTTTTATTTGTACTTTTGCAAGGCTATAAATATGTTTTTCATGGTCATCCGTGATGACATTATAAGCATTCTTTTTATCTATTAAACACACTTGTGAAGCATTAGCTGCATGTTGACATTTGATTATACATACTTCAAAGCTTTCTGTGAAGTTTTCTTCTTCCTGTGAAGTTATCTTCTTAAAGATAATCAGATACTGTAGAAAATCTGATTTATGGGGACTAAGGGTATTATTTCCCTGGCTCTCACCCCCACCTCGTCTCCCTCCTTTTTCTGCTCTTTCCACATCCCACCCCCTACTAGACTCCTTGTACTCTTTGGAGAGCTAAAAACTCAGCTTGTTTTGACTCAAGTAATTTTGACATAGATACTGGTTCAAGGCAAAGAAGCCTGTCCATACTTGAGAAGCTGGTGGGCAGGGTCTTTATTTATATTTCACCAAAACAGAAACTTAGTAACAGGTCTCCCTGACCTGCTGTTTGTCACTTTATATAGGTTAGCTTCCATAGTCCTTTCAACATGTGAAATGATGTTACCAGTCATTCCAGGAACAACTCATATTGCTATTGAACACTGTTGGGTTTTGGCCATAGAGAGAGTATATATTCTCTTCCCACCATATGTTTAAGCATCTCAAAAGTAAGCACCACAGCACATTAAAAAAACCATTCTTCCATCACAGTCCTCACTCATTCCCATACAGGTATAGAATACAAAACACCCCTTTGACAGCTGAAGGAACGTCAACTGTATCTAAAAAGTTTATCATGTTTGTGTGACTGCAACTCCAGAGGATCCCTCTTGCACTGATAGACACCAATCTAACAATGCAGCCCTGGGCCAGCTGACACCTGGAGGTCCCTTCAGCTCCACACCTCTGTGATTTTCCAACTCCACACATCCATTGAATAAGTGTGACAAAGCCCGCACTGCTCAGAAACCACTGTGGAATCTGGCCAGCTGCTTTTGGTTGACTTATTGTTATTTTTCTCTTTTTTGTCTGATCCCACTCCAGAAAGTTGACACTATATTAATCATATTTATAAATACTGTATGCACCAGTTTCAGAGTCACAGGGTCATATAAAAAAGAAATATTAAAAGCATAAATTATTATAATAAATTAAGCCACCAACTTTCTTACTCCCAGTACACAAGATATCTAAAAGGACCTCAGGTGAAATCCAGGATAGTATGTAGAACAATGGACCTACCACAGATACCCGCATAACATGGAAAGTCGGAAAGTTTTTGGAAAATCATGTGGCACATGATCCGTCTTCAGGATGGCCCCAGTCTTCTTGGTATAGAGAAAACACAGTATTTTTCTGCACACACTCTATACCTTTCAATCTCCACCTACTCCACGCATCCATTTGTCTCATGATTTAGAGATGCGAATTTTGATTGCCTATATGAGCCAGGGGTGGATTTATTGTTTTTACTTCCCACAATCACAGCAAATTCAAAAGTACCATCGCATTGCTTGGTTCAATGTGCAAAGGACTTCTCACTCCTGAGCCCCAGAACTTACTTATTTTAATCTTGAAAACTAGCTGTTGGCCTAGGTTAACAGGGCTGTTGGGACTAAAATAAAAGGTAACTGTAGGTTTAAAAAGTGCATAAGATTCCAGGTTGTGTTGTGGAGAGAGACAGAAGGTCAGAGAAGAGAACAAGCAGAATAGGTTAGTTTAGAGTCAGGCACTGTTTTTTTTTTGTTTTTTGTTTTTTTTTGCAATTTTTGGCCAGGGCTGGATTTGAACCCATGACCTCCGGCATATGGGGCCGGCGCCCTACTCCTTTGAGCCACAGGTGCCACCAAGTCAGGCACTGTTTTTAGTAGTGGCACTCTGCTTCAGCAATCCAATCACCACCCTGGTGTCCAAGGAGAATGTTCTGTAAACCTTGGATCAGTACTCTCTGTCCAGCACCCTCTCTCTTCCAAAATCTAGATATTATCCACCTTTCAGGATTCTGTGTAAATCTGCATTCCTACAGTAAGCATTCCAAAGCACACCCGATATTTTCACCTTTTCTTTTGCTGAACAGGAAAGTGTCTTATTGTGATGACCATTTCCAGAGTTGAGTCATAGGTACCCATTGATTTGTTTAATATTCAGGTTACAGTTAATGGAGGCTAACGTGGAAATTAATTTACATCTTTGGGATATACACCATGGGACATTGGTGAAGGCAAGCGGCATAAGAAAATTTTAGGGAATATTAAGGGAAAATGCTATGAAGAAGGAGAGACAATTTTGAGGCTGGGAAAATGCAATAAGGGGCAGTAAACTGAATTTATCTCAGCTGCTCCAGAAAGGTCAGCTCCTCAATATATAAGTTATTAGAAAAGCTTATTTACTTAAACTTAAAAATACTTTTATAAATACAAATGTACTAAAAATGAATATTATAATGTAGCCAATGATGACACTGATTTTCATAAGTAGTAAAGTGAAATGGTATAGTATGTACTGGGCAGCCAGGTGGCTTGCATTTTTCTCGGAGCTCTGACACTTAGTAGCTGTGTGTCTTTGAGAATGTTACTCAACTGTTCTGTTTCTCTCTTTCTTCATACATAAAATACTAATAATATTAATATCTATAACATAAGTGCTATGAGGATTATATGGTTAAATGAATTATTATATATGAAGTTCTCAGAATATTGACAAGTACATACTCTCAATGTAAGTGTACACTGTTAATATTTTAAAGTAATTTAATGATCTTAGGATGTTAATATACATTAGAAGAGTGTCAGGTATAAAGTGAGCTTGAACACTTAGCTTTGAGTTATAATGCACATTTCTCTGAGGACATATTGGCACCAAGGATTTTTTTTTTTTTTTTTTTGAAAATATGGAGTAGAAATACAAAATGTGAAAGATTTTGCAGAATTTTGAGAATAGAACTAGAAGCTTAAATATAGAGAATCTTTCTATATTTAATAAAGTGATGAAACATTATTATTTTCCTTTATCATCACTACCTACAAAATTGTAATTAGTGTTTGTGAAAATCACAAAAGTGACAAGACCACTTCTGTGCCAAATAAAATCAAATTGTTGGAGGCTAAAATTAGATTCATTTTGATGTTATTTGGATCAAGCCTACAGCTATAATCAGTTTTGTCCTTTGGTCATGTTTTCAGCTTTTTCCCTTTGGATATTTTTTAAAGGAAGTATAGGTACCTTTTGATGTTGCAGGACAACAGAATTTTAATAACTGATGATCTGTGTTTCCCTCTAGTCTTTATTGTCTATATCCATTGAATGGAGGGCATCATCTGGCCTAAAATTACTGTAACTCCAGTGCCGTAGTCAGTTTCTAACTAATCAGAAATTATAGGTAAAATTTCCATTTAATCACTTGTCATATTTGCTATAATTATACTCTTATTTCCAAAAAATATGGTTTTGAGATACTCCTATAGTAGGCAGTTTGTCTATATTTGCCCAGAAATGATAATGCAACGTAGGGCAGGAAGGCCCTGTTGCTGCGGCTCATGGTTACCATTGCCACATTCTCTCAAACATATACTGAACACAGTATATACTTTAGGAGATATGATTACAGATTACTAGAGAAATATACTCTATATCTCAAAGCCTAGTATCAGGCTTATTATAGGGTAGGCATTCTGTTGATGGATAGATGAATCATATAGAATGGCTAAAGACAGATAATCCAAAAGAGAGGGTCAACAAGATCAATCACCTCTTCTCTCTTCCTCCCCATCAAAGCCTGACATTAATTAAAGAAAAGAAGGTCCTTTCCCATCCCAACCTTCTCAGCATCTGCCATGCCTTTAGATCCAGGATGACCCAGATGCATGTCCTGATCCTTCTTTGAGCTGTTGTTTGTATTATCAATGGCTGTGCCACTCAAAATCATCTCCCAAGTAACCACAAGTATCGTAGGATTTTAATTTCTGATTGAGAAGTTCCATTATTACTGAAGCCTGAGATGGAAATGCCACTTATTCTAATAGGTTTAGGCCTCTTACCAATATATTCAAATTTTATTCAAATTGTCTGCATCTCCTTAGGTAGAGGATCCATAAGATCTTATCAGAAAAGCCCTAACGTTTCAGAAGATCTTACCAGATCTTTAGAAGTCTACGAACCCCAAATGTTGAAAATCCACTAGAGTAGACATAAGGCATCTCATTTGGTTGCCAGACGTCATACCCACTTTTTTTGATGAGAAACAACAGAGTTAAAGTGAGAAGTGAAGATAAATGTGTTAGTATTAAATAGGCTGCAACCATGCCTTCTTTTCCAGGCCTTACATTTTCTTTTTTTTAGATTGATATTAGATATAAATGTTTAGGTTACATTGTTTTCATTTCTGAGATAAAGTTCAAGTTGTAGTTAAGCCCTTCACTGGGGTAGGGGTTGCTGAACCCCCTCACATTGTGCACATTAGGTGGGATCCCGTCAACCACCCTCACTCCTCCCACTCACTTCTCTTTCCTCTTCTCTCCCCCTCACTAGACTATACTTATATTTTTCTTTCACGTGGGCCCATAGTTGTTTATATATTATTTTCATATTAGAATTGAGTACATTGGATACTTCTTTTTTCTATTCTTATAATACTTTGCTAAGAAGAATGTGTCTCCATTGAGATTAGCACACATCACAAAATCCCCAAACTGCAGATGCTGGCATGGATGTGGAGAGAAGGGAACACTTTTGCACTGCTGATGGAAATAGACACTAGTACACTTTTCTTTAATATGTCAAAGCACTGTGGAAGCAGGGTAGACTCAGACCCTAACTTAATGGCTTCTAAAGCACCATGGAGAATTCTTACTGACAGAGTATTGGCCATGTATACCCTATTGATACTGTGCCTGAATGTTTCCAAGATGCAAGTTAAATTTAGGAATCATAGTTCAGTAAATTGAGAAGAGGCCTAGGGCATGTGGTTATAACTTAGGCCTAATGACCCAAACACAATAAAAATCTCAAATATCTGGTGCTCTGGGAACAAGAATGTCCTATTTGGTGTTCTGTTCAAAGTGTAAGAAGAACAAAGAAGCTTCAATTTCAAATTCTGTTTGCAGTATCTGGACTCATTTTGTTCTCATATTTTTTCATATTAAAAAAGCCACCTTCCCCCAAATGATCTCAGCTAGATTCCAAAAGTAACCTAGCTGGATGTGTAGTTTGCAGAGCAGGAAAAGAAAATATGTCTCTCCTTCATGTTTTCCTGAGAAGGGACAAAGAAAGAGGCTTCAGGGGCGTGGGAGGAAAGCCTGGCTGCAGAAAAAGGACTTCAGGAGGGCCACAGAAATACTATGGACACAGGTTGCTCAGTGTGCAGCAACTTGTGCCACAAAAGGGAAAAGAAATCTGAGCTAACCCAGGTAATCAATGATCGATAGAAAAGGACAATAATGCCTGGGGACACAGAGAGACCAAGGAAAGAGCAACAAACAATTTCAAATGAAGAGAAAGGGGGTATTTACACCTGCACACTGCCTCTGAGTCTCTGTACCTCTCTTCTCACTCATGAGAGGGACCAACTTCCAACTCTCTTTGGAAGTATTCTAAGCTTTCTCTTTGCTCTTAAATAAAATTTCTCTTTGTTGTGCTAAAGCTTGTGTGTAGTTCCCTTTACTTTCTATTCACGTTGGCACTGCTGCTCTAGTTTTACTCTCAGTTTCTGCTCACTTTCACTTTCCATCTGAACTGTGTCTTGGTTGAACTTTCTAGTTCTGCCAAGTAGTTGGACCCTATTAATTAGGTTTGGGGGCCTGGGATTCCTGACTCCCAACACTTCCACAGAGCAGGTCTCTAATTAGAGATACTATTTCCTAAGTTGTTATTTCTAGTACCTTTACCATTTCTATGGTATTTGAAAACATATTTTGGAATTCTATGTTAGGAAAAGTTGTCTTTATAATAATACAGTGAAGAGTTAGGCTCTTCATAACTCAAAATCAAGGTAAAAATCAGAAAATAAATATATTCTTGATTTCATAAGAGGCCTCCTTAATAACAAAATATATTTTAGAGTTCCAAGAATACACCATTTTTTATCAATTTTCTTTATCAATTTCTAAGGCCATGAGCATCTTCAGGGAACAGGTGTCAGAATAGAGTTTAGAAGCGAGGACTGTCACCCATGAGGCTGTTATTACATATCTGGTCAGATCTGAGAAAAAATGAGGTCTTCCTAATGAGCCTGAATGTGTCTCCGTGATGTTCATTTAAATTCAGTTACAAGGTCTTAAATTCAGTATTAAAGGTTATCAGTTAAAAGCTGTTAGTAAGGGACATATCTACAAATAACTTCATTAATACCACTTCCAAGGATGTGGTATTAACAATAATAATAATAATAATAAAAGACTCCAGGGCTAGGACAGAAACCTTTCAAAGTGCTTATTCATACTTGGTCTTCTTTTTTTCCAAACACATTAGAGGACCCACATTTGAGTCCACCCTGCCTCTTATTTTGGTTAATTCATGTGGTGGCTAACCTCGCCTGCCAAGGCAATTGTAGAATTGGTTTATACATGTATAAGGGTGTCATTTCAACCATTTCTTCCCAGGACACTGAGCCAGCAAGAGGACAGTGCCTTAAAGAATAGCTCAGCCCCACAGAAATTTATTCTTTATAATTGCAGAATACACTCTTGTCATGTTTAGACATTGAAATTTGTCTTGTCTGCAGTATCATCCTGCCCTGACTAAAACAATGAAAGACAGGTTGTAAAGTATGGTTTGTAAAAGGATTTTAGTAGTTTGATAGTTAAAGTAGGAAAAACTTTAAAAGGAAAATAACATTTTTAAAAATTATAAGAAGTGTAATAGTGTAGTTTTCACTAGAGAGAAAATGAACTATTAGTGTTGACTGGAATATAGTGAGGAGTAGATACCTAGCCAGAAGACACAGGTTAGAATGTTAACACTGGATTTGGATCTAATCCTGTTGGCAACAGATGATCATCTATTGCTGTGAGCTATGTAGTTGAGAGAAGAATTAATGTGGGAAGAGGCTGAAAGAAAAAAGGAATGAGTAGTTTTTTAAAGAGCATAGGTAAGAATAATAACATCTATAACAGATTAGAGATAAAGTAAAAGGAAAGTAGAAAATATATTTGAAGAAAAAACAATTTTCTGGACTTAACAAGAGATGGTGAGGTGAGGGAAAGCTAGTGTCTCAAGGGGTGATGATGAAAATACAGGTTATAATACGGGAACTTTGTTATTTAAATAGGCTCTTTGTGCCAGTCCAAGGACCTAACTCTGTGTCAGTGGGAAACTGTCCTCTGGGTTCTAAGCACATAATTTATTTTTGAGCACATCCTCTTTCCAAAATGGCACTGGACTCTCTAGAGAAGCTGGATTTTATATGTCCCTACATCCTTACTTTGCCCCAGCCAGTCCTGGTGATACTGACCCATATTACCTTTGAGGCAATGACAGCATAGCCCAGATCAATTTGAAGTGATTAATGTCAGTTTTTCTGGTTAGCCCATATTCCTGGAGAGTAGACATTGACTTCCATATAGTTAGTAAGTGTGTGGGGTAAACATGTAGACCTTCTCTAATTCACAAGTGCTAAGTGAACAAAGTGGGAGAGATTGCTGCAAAATACAGAAAAAGCAAAAGCTATTCTAGAGTTCCTGTGCCATAACCCACAATGTTAGTAAGGTTTAAAAGAATGTAGGTGGCAATGAGAATTAAATGTTAAGCATTTAGAATTTGGAGACAGGTACATCCAGTAGTGAATTCCTAAACTGTCACTATAAGCTTCTGCAAAACTCAGTTTTCCTCTTATAAAAATATAATGCACTTTTCAGAGTTGCTATAATAATTTAACAGAGTGTTGCTGGCAAAGTCCTTAGCACTAGATATTTTCAAACTAGTCACCAGAGTGATTCTGTTCATTCTAAAATTATGTCCCTTCCTTGCTCAAAACATCCCACCTACCTAGGAGTGAATTTTGGGTCACGAAATGCCTTGGGCCCCTCTCATCCCTTAGGCTTCACACTCCTGTCCACATTCACTAACTCAGCCCTGACGTAGGTCTTCTGCTTACAGACATGATGCACTCTTTCAGCTCAGTTTGAGACTTTGCTGAAATGCCCCCTGTTCAGTAAAGCCATTTCTCCATCTCTCGCCATCATAGTTAAACCAATCACCCCTTATACACTCTATCCTTATTTTTTTTTTTTATCTCCCTCATTTCTCTTTTTAGTTCATGACACACATTTAATTTACTTATTTTGTTTTGTGTTAATACAACAAAATCACTATGAGGGCAGAGATTTTGGTCTCCATTGTTCATTGATATGGAAGAGTGCCTAGCACAATCTAAACAGTGCACATGTGTGGAATAAATGAATTTCCTCCAACATTATAACAGAAAGCAGAACACGCTGAACAAGATGAATACATTCTCCCCTATCTAATGCTTCCTTCTCCTGACTTTAAATCCCTTGCGTAAGGCCAGCCTTTCCCCCCCATATAGGGGAGCATACACTTTATGTGAGAGCAGTGTGTGGTCCTGAAGGACATGATCTGATAAAAATAAAACAAACATGCACTTATAGAAGTAAAGTTTAGTTGAAAAGAAATAGCAGTTGGCAAGCACAGAGCAGATACAAATCAGAATGGAGGTAGAAATTATGTGACTTTCTGATATTTTCAGTTCCTTATGACATTTTCTGCTTAAAGATTTCTCAATGCAAAAGTCTTGCTCAGATAGTAATAATAATCAACTTTTACATAGCTCTTACCATCTGCCAAACATCGTTTAGATGTTCACATGGATTAACTCACTTGGTGCTGACAACAACCATAGGAAGTTGCTATGATTGTGCCCATTTTACAGAAGAGGACATAGGGTTGAACACATTGTTTCATGTAATTAGTAAATGATGAAACTGAGCTGTAATTCCGGCAGCCTGCCTGTGTGACCTGTCTTAATTACATTGCACCTGGAATGTGATAAAATACTCTTTTCATATGCGAGGCTGGTGAGGCATAGGTCAATGTTTCTTAATTGAATCCTAAGTACATATTTTGCCTTGCCCTCTGCCATCATCACAGGGGAATGTGATCATCTGAGTCTAAAATGACATGAAATAAAAATGAATAGAGAGAGAGGGAGCACTCAGATGGACAAGTCCTGGTCTAAGTGTCAAGGGACTTGCCTTTCTGGGGGCATCACCAGGCAACTTTGTGACCTTGGTCTAATATTTCAGCATCTTCATGCCTCAGTGTTCTCATCATATAAAATGCTGCCATCAAATGCAATGGCTCTCATGTTCTCCTACAGAACATAATCTGTGGTTCCATAATATCCCCAGAGAGGGCCTGTGCTGTTTGGCAGCTAGCAGCATTTTAGAGCAATGAGAGTACAGCTAAAAGATGGAGTTATCTACATTTCAGTTTAAACTCAGATCAACCTCTCCAGGGGAATTGAAGAATGGGATGTGTGTAGGAACAAATATGATCAAGCATACAGCTTTGGAATTATATCCTATTGGATACGAACAGCCAGAACAAAGACAGTGAGAAAATTAGCCCTGCACTGACTTCTTATCAACTGGCAATAACCAATCACTCTCAGAAAAATGCTCAAAATGCAACATAATTGTAATGTGCTCTGACTGTGCCTCCTCCTCCCTGCCATTCCTTAGCCCTCATTAGCTCAGGAACCACTCACCTTAAGAACAATGAGACATAAGTCACTGTCATTTTTAAAATATGCAATTCCTGATGGATATTTTAAGAGTCAAGGTAGGGTGGCACCTGTGGCTCAAAAGAGTAGGGCTCTGGCCTCATATGCTGGAGGCGGCAGGTTCAAACCCAGCCCTGGCCAAAATCTGCAAAAAAAATAAAATAAAAAGAGTCAAGGTAAAGTCAAATGTAGTGAACAGAAGGGTCTTATTATTATAACGTTTGTCACCAGCTGGAGAGAAAGAAGGGCTGGAGCGTCTGATGAGTGTGAGAGAAATGTTTGCAGGTGTGGCATAGCTCAGCATGTGCTTGGAGTACTCTGTGGAGAAACTTGGAAACAGGTCCTGGAAGGCACATGAAAGGGTTGTGTCAACTTCAGCATCTGAGCTGCTTCTTCAGCTTAAGAAGGAAGTCATTTTTGCTGTGAGTGGGAGAAGGGGGAGACCTTAGCAGGAGACCTTAACAGGGCCAGACACTGGAAAAGAGAGAAGTAGATTTAGCTAAGTATGAAATGTACAACAGTGAACTGAAGCATGTCACTGTGAGCCCATCGGATAGTCTGAAACCTCAGAGGCTATACCCTTCCAGAAAACATTCTTTTAATTGAGAAAATGTTGAGGAGAAAGAAATGCTGTACTTTTCTCATATCTTTACACAGATGAATGGGACCATGATTTTTACAATCAAGTAGAAGTAATATAATGTAAAATGCATCAATATTCATGAGGAATTGTGCAATAATAATAGGATGAGAAGATAGTGACTCTGTTTCCCTATCTCTTGAATGTGAGAGGAAGGCCCAGCCAGACTACACTGGAACATCAGTCAGGATATGTGTGTGTCTCCACAAGCCCCTATGCCATGTCCCGGCTCCAGGAAACTCCTGCTGTGGCCCTGACCACATGCATGGACTCACACTTCTAGGATGTACCCTCGTGATAGCTCAGCTCTCATCTCATATCAGCCATCATGAAATGTGTAGACTCACAGGTAAAGTTGCTGATTAAATTAATTATGCAATGTTGCAGAATTACATTCAGACCCTACTACAATGGAGGCATCTTTCTTAATAGGCTAAAGATACACTCCACAAGACCATGCCTAAATGCTATTTACGTCTCTATTCCCAGTGTCCCAAACAAGTGATCATCCAATAATTGATTATTTGTTGAGTGAATGAAGCAGAGGATAATTATCTTATGTATCAAAGTTCTCATTCTAAAAAAATGTGCAAACATTTTTTTTTTTTTTTTTTTTCCATGAGTGTTGCATATCTGTTCTATTACACTCAAATCTCAAATGATATATTCCTGGAATTCTTTCCAGCCTCACCCCTACCAATTTCTAACTCATTTTCTCTACTAACAAGCCCACTGCCTTATACCACCTCATTTCTATTGTTTGGTGAAAGATAGAAGTAAAGAAGAAAAAAATAAAACCTTTATTCATGAAACATTCATATTTTATTATTAGCCAAACAAGTTGAGGCTGAATAACTCAGAAAAAAAAAAAAAAAGAATGTCATAAATGAGAAGTTGTGTGTGATTTTTTCCTTTCTGTTATTCCCACATAGTTACTGGCACCTTTATTTTACAGTGGTTTTAAGATTATTGTAGTGAAACTGGGTTACAAAAATGCAGATTTGTTTTCTATCATCACAACATGGACCACACCATGTGAAGATGCAATTTGTATTTTAAAAAAACATACTCAATTTCTTTACAGTCTCCAAAGCTATGCTTCCCAGCTTTCCCCCATCTTTCCACATATAGACCTCACTGCTTGAAGCAAACTTGATGTATGGAAATCAGAATTCTCTTAAACTCCAAGGTGATTCTTTCTTTCACAAGAGCATTCACCAAAATGTTTCTAAGAAATAACTAGTTCCACCTCTGCATTTAAATGATAACATGACACACAAAAATTCAGTCCAGAAAGAAAGTTAAAGGAGTTCAACTATGCTTTTTCTTTTTTTTTTTTTTAAATCATAGCTGTGCACAATAATGCAATCATGGGGCACCATACACTGGTTTTATAGACCGTTTGACATATTTTCATCACACTGGTTAACATAGCCTTCCTGGCATTTTCTTAGTTATTATGTTAAGACATTTATACTCTACATTTACTAAGTTTCACATGTACCCTTGTAAGATGCACCACAGGTGTAATCCCACCAATCACCCTTCCTCTGCCAATCCTTCCCTCTCCCTACCTTCCATCTTCCCCTTCCCCATGTTCTTAGGTTATAACTGGGTTCTATTAATTGGGGTGACTTAATTGCTGATATTTCTCCATAGCTGATACTTCAACCCAGAGTAACTGTTTCACTAGGGTTGAACAAAAACCAGATGAAAACTAGACAGAACCACTTAGCTCCACCACACCAAAACAGGGCCCCAGTTTCTCAGGCCACAGCACTGTATGGGTCCTCAACAAAGCTCCAGGGGAAAATTCAAAGGGAGAAAAACAATCATTGAGTGGATTCAGTGGAAAAACTCTGGTAACATGAATAACCAGAATAGATCAACCCCCCAAGGAAAGATATGGCAGATGCAATTGAAGATCCCATTCATAAACAACTGGCTGAAATGTCAGAAATCAAATTCAGAATTTGGATTACAAACAAGATTAATAAAGTAGAGGAAAATTTGGAATTAAAACTTCAAGCAGCAATTCAAAAGTCAGAATTAGGAATTCGAGGAGAAATTCAAAAGTTGTCTCAAGAATTTAACAAATTTAGAGACAAAACCACCAAAGACTTACACACACTGAAGCAAGAATTTGCAGCCCTTAAGGATCTGAAAAATACAGAACAATCCCTCAGTAACAGAGTGGCACAAGCAGAAGAAGGATTTCTGACATTGAAGACAAAACTTTTGAACACAACCAAACTCTCCAAGAGGAAGAGAAATGGAGAGAAAAAATAGATCATTCTGTTAGAAACCTATGGGATAATGCGAAGAAGACTGATAGCTGACACATTGGAATCCCTGAAACTGATGAAGTGGCCTCGCTAGGCACAGAGGCACTTCTCCATAAAATTATAAAAGAGAATTTTCCAGACATGCCTAGAGATTCTGAAATTCAGATAACAGACAGTTTCAGAACCCCAGCATGACTCAACCCCAATAAGACTTCCTCCAGGCATATCATAATTAACTTCACTAAAGTTAATATGAAGGAGAAAATTCTCAAAGCAGCCAGACAAAAGAAAGCCAGTGCATACAAAGGGAAGAATATTAGAATGACTGCAGATCTCTCTGCTGAAAGTTTTCAAGCCAGAAAAGGGTGGTCATCGACTTTTAATCTCCTACAGCAAAATAACTTTCAACCCCAGATCCTGTATCCAACTAAACTGAGTTTCATTTATGATGGAGAAATTAAATACTTTAATGACATTCATATGATAAAGAAATTTGCCATAACCAAACCAGTTCTTCAGGATATTCTCAGACCTATCCTCCATAATGACCAATCCAATCATCTACCACAAAAGTAAACTCACTCAGAAACTTTTGATCAAACTCCAACTTCCACCCTGGTGAAAGGATTAAAAATATCCATTGGACTTTTGAAAAACTGTATACCCAAAATATTACCAGACTTATCAGTATTTTCCATTTATGTGAATGGCTTAAATTGTCCTCTAACGAGGCATAGGTTAGCTGACTGAATACAAAAACTCAGGGCAGATATTTTTTGCATACAAGAATCACATCTTAACTTAAAAGACAAATTTAGACTCTGGGTGAAAAAATGGTCATCCATATTTTAGGCAAATGGTAGTCAGAAAAAGGAGGTGTTGAAATTTTATTTGCAGATACAATAGGCTTTAAACCAACAAAAGTAAGGAAGGATAAGAATGGTCACTTCATATTTGTTAAGGGTAAGACTCAATATGATGAGATTTCAATTATTAATATCTATGCACCCAACCAGAATGCACC
>CAUYPK010070391.1:0-23848 GCA_963574355.1 Loris lydekkerianus
ATTGAAACTAGACCCACACCTTTCACCATTAACTAAGATAGACTCTCACTGGATAAAAGATTTAAACCTAAGACATGAAACTATAAAAATACTTGAAGAAAGTCAGGGAAAACTCTTGAAGAAATCGGCCTGGGTGAATATTTTATGAGGAGGACTCCCCAGGCAATCGAAGCAGTATCAAAAATACTCTATTGGGACCTGATCAAACTAAAAAGCTTCTGCACAGCCAAGAACATAGTGAGAAAAGCAAGCAGACAGCCCTCAGAATGGGAGAAAATATTTGCAGGTTATACCTCCTACCCATTTTCTTCTTCTTAGTTTATAGAGTTCTACTTAGAGGGACTAGATGTTTGATCCCATTAAACTATACAGTTACAACCAAACAACATTAATTAAACATCTGCATAGTACTAACAGGAATTCATTATAAATCTTTTCTCTGGTAAATATGTTAAAACTTTTTGCAGAGGGAAGCGTGATGGTGGTAGGGTTGGTAAAATGGTGCCATTTTCAGAAATGGAAGTTTTATCTCATCTTTCAGAAATGGAAGATGAGATAAAACTATACTCTGACAAGCACGTTGCTAGAAAATTATGACCTGACCTCTAATCTTTGATACAAAACAAGAAATATTTCTCTATTCTCAGCTCAGCCTTTTCTCTTTAGATCAAAGGAGCATCTAAAAGACATGGCTTGAGTTTTAAATCTATTTAATAACCATAAAAGTTAGTCTATCTGATCTATTGATTTGCTCAAGCTAACCCAAGACTTTGCACTTTCTATTTGAAAAGTTGACCCAGGTGGGAAAATAATCTGAGCCTGTGTGAAAGGAAGAGTGGGATAGACATGGTCATGTGGGGCAAGGTGTCTGAAAACTAGGGAGCTTTCAAAAAGTCCAGATCTGTACCCCAACCAAGACTGGGAATCAGAACCTTAAGAATCTCCTTAAGTGAGGTGGTTCCTTCTTTCTCTGCCTTACTATTCTCTGTCCTTATGTGAGTGTGGGGGCAGGAGCTGGGACATTCTATAGCAATAACCCAGCATATGTCAGTATTCTGAACAGCTGGTGTTTAGGAACCACAGGTAGAGTGGAAAGAAGATGTCACCTGCATGCAAAATAGGGGTTCTGCTAAGAATACAAGTGTCACCTTAAGCCAGTAATTTTGAAACTACAGTGCACAATCCTGAATATGTATCAGAATCAACTAGGGAGCTTAAAAATAATGCCCATGTTCAGGCTTCAACCAGGCTAATTAAATCAGACTATGTAGCAGGCTGTAGCAGGGGGTTTTCCATAAAATTTCTTCAAATCAGCAGTTCTCAAGTTTTATCATGCCCTCAATTTTTTTTATACAAAACATTTATTTTTTCTTAATTTCAAAATAGTAAGGAGGTACAAATGTTTTTGTTACATGGATTCACTGTATAATATTGAAGTCCAGGCTTTTAGTGTGCCTATCACCAGGATAGTGCTCATTATATACCACAGGTAGGTTTTTATCCCTCAGCCCCCACCCATTCTTCCCCTTCCCTGGTTCCCAATGTCCTTTACATCTCTTTGTGCCCATGTGTACCATCATTTAGCTCCACTTATTAGTGAAAAACATGTGCCATCTGTGTTTCCATTCCTGAAATACTTCTCTTACCATAATGGTGTCCAGTTCCATCCAAGTTGCTGCAAAATATATTATTCTATCCTTTTCTATGGCTTCATAGTACTCCTTGGTGTATGTATACCACATTTTCTTTATATAGTCATTAATTGATGGAGACTTAGGTTGATTCCATATCTTTGCAATTGTGAATTGTACTGCAATACACATTTGAATACAGGTATCTCTTTGATAAAATTACTTTTGTTTTTTCTTTTTATGTTACTTTTTTTTTTCTTTTTTTTTTTTTTTTTTTGATACAATGACTTCTTTTCCTTTAGGTAGACTTCAGTAGTGACCTTGCTTGATTGAATGGAAGGTCTACTATTATGTCTTTGAGGAATCTCCATACATGTTTTTATAGAGGTTGTACTAGTTGACAGTCCCATCGACGGTGTATAAGCATTCCTTGTCTGTGGCTCTGCACCAAAATCTATTGTTTTTTCTGACTTTTTAACAATTGCTGTTCTGACAGAGGTAAGGTGATATTTCCCTGTGGTTTTAATTTGTATTTCCCTGATGATTAGTGATAATAAACATTTTTCATAACTTTTAGCCATTTGTTCATCTTCTTTTAAAAGAATTCTGGTTTCTATGTTTTGCCCACTTTTTGAGGGTTTGTTTGTTGTTTTCTTGCTTATTTATTTGAGTTCTTTGTAGATTCTGGCTATTAGTCCTTTGTTGGATGTATAGTTTGTGAATATTTTCTCCCATTCTATAGGTTGCCTATTTTTTCTTTTGATTATTTCCTTTGTTGTATAGAAACTTTTTCTCTTTTTTTCTTTTGTGAGACAGAGTTTTGCTCTGTTGTCCCAGCTAGAGTGCAGTGGTATAGCACTGTCCCAGCTAGAGTGCTACACCATTGCACTCTAGCTGGGGCAGTGGTGTAGCTCACTGCAACCTCAAATTCCAGGGCTCAGGGGATCCTCCTGTCTCAGGCTACTGAGTAGCTGGGACTACAGGCATGCACCATCATGCCGGGATAATTTTTTTTCTTTAATTTGTTGTAGAGAAGGGGATCTTACCATATTGCCCAGCCTGATCTTGAACTCTTGACCTCAAGCAATCCTCCCACCTTTGCCCTCTAGAATGCTAGGATTACAGGGGTGAGCCACTAAACTCAGCCTATTGTTTTTGCCTTTGGGGTCTTAATCATAAAATCTTTGCCTAGGCCTATATCTATAAAAGGTTTTTCTACATTTTCTTCTAGAATTTTTATGGCTTTATGCCTTACAGTTAAGGCCTTAATCTATCTTGAATTAATTTTTGTATATGATGAGAGAGGGGTCCTGTTTCATTTTTGTACATATGGCTATCCACTTTTGTCAGCACCATTTATTTAATAGGGCATCTTTCACCATGCTCTAAAATTTTATTTTATTTAATTATTTTTTTAACATGTTGCAGAGTGTCTTCCAATCACCAGCTACAGAACAAGCTGGGAATGGAATGGGTACTTCCGCTAGGCTTGCTTTCCCTCCTGCTTCTGAAGCTGGCAGAACACTAGAGGCTCTCCACATGTGATCCCAGGAGGTCCATGCTCTAAAATTTTAAATGTGTGTCAGAGTTTCACATTCAGTAAGTATGGGGTGGGGCCCAAGAAGTTGCATGTCTTTTCTTTCTTTCTTTCTTTTTTTTTTAAGAGACAGAGTCTCACTTTGTTGCCCTTGGTAGAGTGCTGTGGTGTCACAGCTCACAGCAACTTCCAGCTTTGGAGCTTAGGCTATTCTTTTGCCTCAGCCTCCCGAGTAGCTGGGACTACAGGTGCCTGCCACAACACCCAGTTATTTTTTGTTGTTGTTGTTGTTGTTGTTGCAGTTTGGCTGGGACTGGTCTCGAACCCGCCACCATTGGTACATGGGGCTGGTGCCCTACCCACTGAGCCACAGGCACCGCCCAGAAGTTGCATTTCTGACAAGTTCCCAGGTTCTACTCTTGCTGCTGGTTCTGGGACTACACTTTGAGAATCACTGCTGGATCTTTGTTGTTCAAACTGTGGTCCATGTACAAGTAGCATCAGCATCACCTGATAACTTATTGGAAATGGAGAATCTTGCACCCCACTCCAGACATCCTGCATCAGACTTTATAACTTAATAAGATCCCCAGGGAATTCGATAAACATTGGAATTTGAGAAGCACTCTTCTGGAAGCCATTGATGCATAAGGCGCTTGTAAACACGCACATTTCCTTTAAAGAGCCTAATTTAACAAGTCTTGGATGAATCTCCGACGTCTATACTTTTGAACAAGCTTCTCTGGAAGTTCTGCTGTGTGTGGACAGGACTTTTGAAAACCTCCACCTTGAACAAATTTTTAAATCTGTCCAAGCTCCAGTTTCTTCATCTGCATCTAATGCAATAAATGTATTTGTTTAAAGTGAATAGGGTTGAAACGTGGTACCCTTCCAACTTACAGATTTGTAAAAATAAATAAATTAATTAACTAATTAAAAAAATTTTTTTTATCAATCGAAGAAACCTAAAAAATAAGCTTTATGCTTTGAGATTGGTTTAAACTTTTCAAAACACTTCATATACATCTTTGTAACATGGAGGTACGTGTGCAACTCAGAGTGGTTCAAAGTGTTTATTTAATCTCTTACTCTTTCTCCCAGGGGTGCTTTCAAAATATGGTTTGTGGTCAACGGCATACTTAATTCAAAAATATTATTTAATGTCTACCAGATGCCAGGTACCAAAGACACATTATGAAGAAAAAAGACAAGATCCCTACTCTCCAACGGTCCATCAAAATCCTGTGGGCTAGGGAGGGAAGTGCCAAGGCTTGCTAAAAATGCAGACTTCTGTGCAGCAGCCCATACTCACAATAAATAATCATTGTCCCTAGGATTACTTCTTTGTGTGCGTGTGTGTCTCTCAAAAGGTTGGGGGCCAGGTTTCCTTTATTTTTTTATTTTATTTTTTTTATTGTTGGGGATTCATTGAGGGTACAAGAAATAAGGTTACATTGATTGCATTTGTTAGGTAAAGCCCCTCTCATAAATGTGTCCTGCCCCCAAAAGGTGTGTCACACACTGAGACCTCCACCGCCTCCCTCCTTCCCTCTCTCTGCTCTTCCCTTCTTTTACCCCCATACCTCCTACCGCCATACCTCCTTTCCTCTCTCTCTAGGATTACTTCTATTTGGGGTATTACACTGTGCTAGGTGGTAAGGAATATGCAGAAGAAAAATTAGATGTACTCCTGTCTTTCCTAAATTTAACAATCTTCATGGGAGGAAGATATAAAAAAAACTGTATAAAATAAATAAGTAGCAGTGCAACAGAGTATTCATTCATTCTTTCAATAGCAACAAGAAAGTTTTCTGAGAGCCAAACAAATGATGCAGGGAATAAGAGCTAAAGGAAGGTGTTCAAAAAGAAGTCGGCATGGACTGGAGGGTGAGTGAGAATTGTGTAGAATTGTAGCACTTAAAAACACTTAAAAGGAGAGAAGCATTTGCATAAGCAGAGAAGTAGGTGAAAAAGTTTCTAACATAAAGAAATGCACGTGGAAATAAACATGAAATTTTTATTGAAACACTAAGAGGCCAAGATTCTTGTTGGGGACCCAACCAACCTCCCAAGTTCCCCTGTTTTTTTCCCCAGACCCTCTTGGAAACTTATAGCAAGTTTCCTGTTCTTATATTTTCTAGATTCCCAGACACTCTTACTCTGAGGTTTTTTAGGAAGAATTTTAATATTAATAACAGCAAATAAACTCATGAAGTTAACACATGTAATGAACCGAGTGGCATGACAAACTTATAAGAATTATTCAAAGCAAATATACCACAAAACTATTAATAAAGTTGAAAAGAGCCAGGTATGGTGGCTCACACCTGTGATCCCAGCACTTTGGGAGGACTTAGGCAGGGGAACTGTTGAAGGCCAGTTCAAGACTACCCTGGGCAAAATGGTGAGACCTTGTCTCTGAAAAATGAAAAAATAAAAAGATTAGCTGGGCCTGATGGTGCCCACCTGCACTCTGGCTACTCATGAGGCTGAGTGGGGAGGAATGCATGACCCAGGAGTTTGAGGTTACTGTGAGCTATGATCATGCCCCTGAACTCTAGCCTGAGAGAAAGAGTAAGACCATGTCCATAAATAAATAAATAAACAAATAAATAAAAGATAACCCACAAACTTGGGGAAAAAATCGCAAATTACACATCTGATAAAGGACTTGTATACAGAGTAGATTAAAAAAATCTTTGTAACTTAAAATATAAAGACAAATAATCCAATTTTAAAATGGGCAATAAGCCAGGCACTGTGGTTTACACCTGTAGTCCCAGCTACTCAGAAGGCGGAGGCAGGAGAATAACTTGAGTCCAAGAGTTTGAGGCTGCAGTGAGCTATGTTTAGGAGCAATGGAGCAAGACCTTGCCTCTAATAAATAAGTGAATAAATAAAATGGGCAATAAATTTGAATGGCCATTTTTTCAAAGAAGATATACAAACAGATGACAAGCACATGAAAAAACTAAAGAAATGCAAATCAATGAGATAATACTTCACACTCACTGGGATGGCTGTAATCAAAAGGACAGACAATAACAAGTGGAAAGGATGTGGAGAAACTGGAACCCTCATGTATTGCTGGTGGGAATGTAAAATGGTGTAAACAGTTTGGCAGTTCCTCAAAGTGTTACAACATAAAGTTATCATATGACCCAGCAATTCCATTCCTAGGTATCTACCTAAGAGAAGTGAAAAGATACTACCATACTAAAACTTGTACGCAAATGTTCATAGCAAGCTGGGTAGGGTGGCTCACACCTGTAATCCTAGCACTCTGTGAGGCCGAGGATGGAAGATCACTTGAGCTCAGGAGCTCGAGAATAGCCTGAGCAAGAGCAAGACCCCATCACTACTAAAATTAGAGAAATTAGCCAGGTGTGGTGGCAGGCACCTAGAGTCCCACATATTCTGGAGGCCAAGCAAGAGGGGGCATAGCTGAAGCCCAGGAGTTTAGGTTGCCCTGAGCCAAGCTGAGTCTGTGGCACTCTAGCCCATGTGAGAGAGTGAGACTCAGTCTCTAAAATAAAAAATGTTCATAGCAACATTATTAATATGCTTAATAACCAAAAAGTGGAAACTCCCCAAATGTCCATCAACTGCTGAATGCAAAAACAAAATGTGGTATATCTAGACTATGAAATATTATTTAGCCATAAAAAGGAATAAAGTACTGATATATGTTGCAACATGGATAAATCTCTAAAACATTGTTAACTAAAATTACCTAGTCAGCCAGGCCCAATGGCTCACGCTTATAATCCCAGCACTTTGGGAGGCCAAGGCGGGTGGCTTGCTTGAGCTCAGAAGTCCCAGATCAGCCTGAGCAAGAGTGAGAGCCTGTCTCTACTAAAGTAGAAAAACTAGCCCAGCGTTGTGTAGTCCCAGCTACTCAGGAGTCTGAAGCAAGAGGATTACTCAAATGCAAGAGTTGGAGGTTGCTGTGATTTATGACACCATAACACTCTACCCAGGGTGACAGATTCTGTCAAAAAATAATAATAAAATAAAAGAACCCAGTCACATAGGACTACACGTTGCACGATCTCATTTGTGTAAAATTTCCAAAACAGGCAATGGAAATTGGAGTTGAACAGTAGATAGTGGTTGCTAACAGCTGGGGAAAGGGAGGTTTGGGAGGGAATAAAAAATGACTGCTGATGGGCATGAGTTTTCTTTAAGGATGATAAAGTAGTTCTAAAATTAGATTGTGGTGATGGTTGCAGAACTGTAAATATGTACTTAAAACCATTGAATTGGCACACTTCAAACTTAGGTCATATAATTATATCTCAGTAAAACTTTAAGAAAATGTCAGTTCTGTCCTCACTGGGATTTAAAGCCTCAGACCTCGTCACTGTCACTGTCCTTCCCCTGGACTCTTCCCAAGGATAACCCTATCAGTAGCTTCATCTCAAGGTTGCTGTTTTTATACTGCTATGCCTTCAAAAAGAAAGGAAGGTCTAAAACCCTCCAGCCTCAACATCTGCCAAGCAGAAGTTCTCTACCCTGGCATCAGAACAGCTAGAGTCACTTTTTAGAGACCCCGTTTGGAGCTGGGGGTACAGAGAGTTTGGTCTGCCAGCTCATCAGTAGGCCAGGCCACGGAACCTCCAGAGAATGCTGCCAACTCCACTGGCTAGACTCACCTGGCCAGGCTCACCTGCCCTGCCGCAGCCCCCAAGGGAAGGAGCCAGGCTCTCCGTGACTGTCACCTACAGCAGTGAGCAACCTGACCTTCTTGTCACCCTGCAGCAGGGCTGGCAAACCAGTTCTCCAACACCCAGCCCTGCTTGTTGAAGAGGCCACAGGGATTCCACTACCTTTCAGGATCTCAGATTTCCCCATGGGATACAGAGCAGCTCTCATCTACAGGAATGCAGAGTGGTTGCTGGGTCATGATGAGAGAAGAATTGTCCAGAGGAAGAGGCTGAATGAAGCAGGCTGACAGATTTAGAGAAGGCTGCGAAGAGGATCACTAACCAAGTGGAAGAGGTGAATAAAGCGCTCACTGGGACTAGGCCGAGACACGCTGACCAAGGCACATCTGATAGAATTAAAGTGACAATCAACAAACAGGCTGTTTACGAAGACACACTGATCTGACCAACAATTCAATGAGAGTAGAATGAAGGGAAGGGTTTGGTGAAAAGTTTCAGGCATTCCTGGCTGAAGGTGACAGAATGACAGGACATTTGCCGGGAGTCCAGCACTGTAGTCCTGAACATGGCCCTGGCTGAGTGAGACTGGTGGTGAGCGACTGTCCCACAGGGGACATCACCACCACCTCCAGCTGCTGGAGACTGAGAGTGGAGGGCCAATTTTGTTTCTTCTCCTATTCTTTCTCCTAAACACACTCTATTAAGAAGTATGTTTGATTTGCTTTGGTTATTTTAAGATCTGGTTGTCAATTTATTAAAACAATTGCTTTAAGCATCCACCATGGTGAATCTCCAAAGGACTGTGTGAGTCCATAAGTCACTTGTGGGTTCTTATCTGGAAACAATCCAATGTCTTAGAGCCTTCACTACAAGAAATTTCTCTTGTAGTAGTTCTCAAAGTCTTGGCAGGCACCTAAACTTACACCTCGACAGTTTTTTTCTTTGTGCCTGTAATCAAGTCAGCACACACCTTCTCCAGGGATTTTACCTTGTGTTGGTTAAGGTAACACTAATCTCTAATTTGGTGAATTGTCACTTCTGGCTCCATGGGTGTTTTTCCAGCATTTTGAAAAGCTTTGGGTGCAATGTAGCTTCTGATGGACTTTGTTCCTCACCCAAAGCAAACAGTGGTGAGTCAGGAGAATGAGCAAGTGGACCAGAGGTCCACAGCATGTGCAACAGTTTCTTCATCAGAAAAAAAAAAAAAAAAAAAAAGAACAGGCTCAGCTCCTGTAGCTCAGCAGCGAGGGTGCCAGCCATATACACTGAACTGGCAGGTTTGAATCCAGCCTGGGCCTGCCAAACAATGACAACTACAGCCAAAAAAATAGCTGGGTTTGTGGTGGGCGCCGGTAGTCCTAGCTACTTGGGAGGCTGAGGCAAGAGAATCGCTTAAGCCCAAGAGTTTGAGGTTGCTGTGAGCTGTGATGCCAGGCACTCTACCAAGGGCAACATAGTGAGACTCTGTCTCAAAAAAAAAGAACAAAGAAAAAGAAAAAGGGCTACCTGAAAAGTTGTCTATCTTTGCAAATATAAGAAGCCCCATTTTGTTTTCTATCAGTGCCTCTCTGAGGCTGTGCTGTCCGGCAGAAGTCCTCCTGTCTGGAGAAGGCCAATCCACCCACATGTTACTAGTTCTTTTGACCAGTGAGTGCTTTCTTTGGACTGGTGAGAACTCTCATTTGTCTTGGGGAAGATTTGAGCCTCCAAGACACCAAGGTCAGCACAGCAGGGCCTTTTTCTCTTGTGATTCTGTAGTCCCATAACTGTAAAACCACAAGCATTGGGAGGTGCGGCTCAGGCAAGAGAGTTGGAAATGGCTCAGAACAGGTGTCTGGCACTTGTAGTTCAAGCGTTCTTCATTTTGACATTTTCCGAACAGCTGTCCTTGTCATTGGCTCACAAATCCTGACCTTCCCCCCACTCCAACTACAGGCCATAAGATCTCCAGGACCATTCCCCAGGTGAGATCTATAACTGATGCATGAGCTTCCTTGTCCCTGACAAATCTCCATCAGGTTAGAACCCAGTGCTGAGTGAGTATCTATTTGGAACTAGGCCCGTATCATGGTTTGGGAAAGGCACATAACAGAAAGCTTCAGCGGTGCTCCAGCCAACCCTAAACCTCTCCGGAGGGACACATACTTCCTTCAAGGGTGTTTCTATGATGTGCATGTTTCTATGGCCTGCATTTCTTTCAAGACTGGTCCTTTCCATTTTGTAGGCCTCCTCTCTTTTTCATTGATAATAAAAACCAGTTGGAGTATCAAAAAGCAAGCAGAAGTGTGTTTAAACTTTTTTTGGTTTTTTGACTGATAAGGTATGAGAAGAAAAAACCTTTGTGATTCTAGTCATAATTTATTTTAATAAAGTTCTGAGAGGCTCTGGGAAGCTAGAACCCTTAGTATGCAGTATAGCTTGCATCCCTCACCCATCTGTCAGCATAGTACCAAGTAGACAGGCTCCTGATGGGAGCAGATTTCTGAAGCAGGGAGAGATTTCATCAAAGTCCCTGGACTGGGATCATGGGAGATGGTTCAAGGTGGTGGTTAGGGTAGGCAAGGGGGTGAGGTTCCACCTGGACCCTCTCACCCTCAAATGTCATTTGAGCAGTTCAGTATGTATCTGTTTTTCTAAACTATTTAAGTTTCTTTAGATCAAAATTAGTTTAATAGCATGTACTTTGTATAGTCAATGAAATGAAGTAATGCAAAATGCACTTGGCATTGTGGAGAACAATGGTGCCTGTTCAAAGCAATGTTGGCTGCAAACATGAATTTAGGGGGAAAAAATGTTAGCTGCTATTGTACTTGGATTCAATATTAGGATTTATTAGAAGAATGGCTTCTAATATTTTGAAAAGCAGGTTTGGAAATCACTTATTTCTCCCATATTCCTTGTTAAAACAAACGAACAAAGAATGTTTTGCTAAATTATGTGAATAGTATGTGATTTCCTTTGTATAAAAGATTTAAGAAAGAAAAGATACCAAAACAGCAGATTTTCTCCCCTGAGTTTTTCTCTAAAATAAAAAATGTTTCTATGGAAAAATGTTCCTGATTGACTCAGTCAAAGTTTTAATGCAAAAAAGATTAAGGAAGTGATAGTCCCAAGGAAAGTTACACAGAGAGAGAAGTAGATCCTCTCACTGGATGTGTTCTAGTCCTTTTCAGAGTTCCCTATTTTCAGATCTCTCTCTTCATTAAAATTTCATTTATCAATTTTCTGATATGTCTGAAAATTTTGTGATTCTCCACAAACATCTTTCAGAAATTTAGTCCTTTTCTTCTTTGATAAGAATTGCCATTGTGGGCTATGATATAAATATTATGGATTCAACATTAGAGGCTGGATCTACCTTCACACTCTATCACTCTGACCATTTTTGCTGTTTATTACAATGGTGACTATTTTACATCAGAAATTTTGTCATCTATAAGAAAAGACTATTCTTTAGAGCAATAAATAAGTACCCTACTCTGTTAATTCTATGGGTAATCCAGGGCAATATATTATAATTTACTAAGAAAGAGGAAATGTCAGTAATTTTATTCCCCAGTTTAATGGTAATAAACATATCAATCCTATAAAAGTTGGTAAACAATTCCAGATTATACAGCCCTTTAACAAGCAAACTTATTTCCAAGTGCTCTGAATCATGGTTGGTTGTGCTTTTCTGCAAAGCCTAACAGGATTTAATTATAGGGAGTAAATAAAGAGCCAGTTTTATAATAAATTAAGAGTGATAAAGACTCTAAAAGCCAATCTGCCTCGGAGGAACTTTATAAATACTGTGTATATCTTGTGAAAAGACAGAAACGTGATTACTTCTCACCCACAAAGAAAGTTCAGTGGTTGGGCTCTCCCTGGGCAAAAACTGGGATGCAATGTATATTCCTAATTCCCTTCTGGACTTCTTCCTACTTTTAGAACTTTTCTTCCCAATGTCCCCTCCCCATTCCCTTCTCCCCTGAAACTAAAACAAAAAGGAGTTAGTTTAACCCTAAGGATGACAAATACAACATTCTTTATCCTTTAAAAACCTATGCCTTCAGCCTTAAAAGGGAAGGAAATTCTTATATATGCTATAACTTTGTTGAACCTTGAGGACTTAAGGTTAAGTGAGATAAACCATTCACAAAATGACTAATATTTACTATATCATTCCACTTATATAAGGTATCTGGAGTAGTCATATTCATAGAAACAGAAAGCAGACTAGTGGTTTCCAGGATCTGTGGGTGTGGCAGGGCATGGGGCGTTGTTTAATGAGTGTAGAGTTTCAGTTTTATAAGACGGAAAAAGTTCTGGAGATTGGTTTCACAACAGCATGAATATACTTACTAAGCTGAAATGGCTAAGATGGTAAATTTTATGCTATGTGCTTTTTAATACAATTTTTTAAAACCCATCTCTTATTTAAAGGACAAATAAGTATTGGAGAGGATGTGATAAAACTGAAACCCCTCATGCACTGCTGGAAAAATACTTCGGCAATTTCTTTAAAAAAGTTGAACGTAGTCTCAGCACCTGTGGCTCAAGTGGCTAAGGCACCAGTCACATATACTTGACTGGTGGGTTCAAATCCAGCCTGGGCTGGCCAAACAACAATGATGGCTACAACCAAAAAATAAAATAAAATAAAATAAAAGGTGAACATAAACTGGGTGCAGTGGCATGCACCTGTAATCTCAGCTGAAGCAGGAGGGTCACTTAAGCTCAGGAGTTTGAGACCAGCCTATGCAACGCAGATGGACCCATCTCCAAAAACAAACTAAAGTCCTACCACAACAAAGGTGAAACAAAAACATAACCCTATGCCCCAGCAATTTTACACTTCAGCATCTACCCATAAGAAATAATATGTATTACCACACAACACAAAGGCATGTACACTAATGTTCATAACATCATTGTTCATAATAGACAAAAATTAGACACAATGCAAATGCCAGTGAACAAATTGAATGTCGTATATCTGCACAATGGAAAGTTACTAAGCAAAAAAAGGAATGAACTACTGACACACACTACAGTGTGGACAAATACCAAAAACATTGTACCAAGTGGGAAGAAAAAGCCAGGTACAAAACATGTATATACTGTATGATTTCATCTACACGACATGCTCAAGAAAGGTAAATTTATAAAGACCAAAATAAAGCAGACCAGTGTTTACCAAGGCTTGGGAATGCAGCAAACTGGGGAATTAACTGTAAACAAGCACACAGGAACTTTTTGCTTTAAATGTTTTAAAACTAAATGGTGGTGATGGTTGTACTTGATAAATTTATGAAAAAAATCATTGAGGCTCGGTGCTTGTAGCTCAGCAGCTAGGGCGCCAGCCATATACACTGGAGCTGGCAGGTTTGAACCCGGCCCAAGCCTACCAAACAACAATGCCAACTACAACCAAAAATTAGCTGGGCATGGTGGTGGGCGCCTGTAGTTCCAGCTACTTGGGAGGCTGAGGCAAGAGAATCGCTTAAGCCCAAGAGTTTGAGGTTGCTGTGAGCTGTGATGTGACGGCACTCTACCGAGGGTGGCATAGTGAAGACTCTGTCTCAAAAAAAAAAAAAAAGAAAAAGAAAAAAAATAATTGAAATGGACATTCTAAATTGGTGAATTTTATGGTACATAAACTATACCTCAATAAAATAGTAAAGATTTTTAAATGTAAAAACACCACACTTAACATATGGGTGAGCTATTTTGGAAGCATATCCTCCGGCCCTATTTGAGCTGTCCAGCTGGTGTCTCCTAAAGAGGAGGTGAGCTGGCTCAGCTGAGCTCTGCCCAAGTTGCTGATCTGTGAACAAAAGAAATATACACACATACACAAACTCATGGCTCAGAAATATAATTAAAATCTCATGTTCCCACAGATGCTAACTTGCCTTCCTTACCTTTTTGAAGAGAAAATGTCTGTCACTGGAGAATCCATAGAGGTGAAGCACATATTATAGGCTCTACCACCTTCAAGCCTTAAAACCACCCTAGCAGATAATTGCTAGCATACATACACATATAATATAAAACAGTGCAGATTATAAGACATCCTAATTTCTTTGCTGTGATTTGAGTATTTGTACCATCCAAACCTCATGTTAAAACTTAATACATGGCTTGGTGCCTGTAGCTCAAGCGGCTAAGGTGCCAGCCACATACGCCAGAACTGGCGGGTTTGAATCCATCCCGGGCCTGCCAAACGACGACAACTACAACCAAAAAATAGCTGGACAATGTGGCGGGCGCCTGTAGTCCCAGCTACTTGGGAGGCTGAGGCAAGAGAATTGCTTAAGTCCAGGAATTGGAGGTTGCTGTGAGCTGTGATGCCATAGCACTCTACCCAGGGTGACAGCTTGAGGCTCTGTCTCAAAACAAAACAAAAAAAACTTAATCCCCAATGTGTCAGTATTGAGAAGCAGAGCCGTAAGAGGTGATTGGATCATGAGGCTTCTCTTGAATGAATTAATACCTTCTTGGATTAATGGGCTATCATGGGACTGGTGGCTTTATATGAAGAGAAGGACCTGAGCATGTTAAGACACTCAGCACCCTCACCATGTGCTATCCTGTGCTGCCCTGGGAATTTACAGAGAGTTCCTACCAGCAATAAGGCCTTCATCAGATGTAGCCCTTAACCTGGAACTTCTCAGCCTCCCTAGCTAAAATAAATAAATTCCTTTTCTTTATAAATCACCCAGTTTCCACTGTTCTGTTATTCTGTTAGAAGCAATAGAAAACAAAGACTTTCATAAATATTGAATACAAAAAAGTCTGCCTTTGAATAAAAAAATACTTGAGACACACACACACACACACACACACACACACACACACACTGAGGTTTAAAAGGGAAAAATAATTTTGTGAGATCTACAGCTTGTAAGTGACTGAGCTAATGGCCATACTTTCAGCCTTGGCACTGGGCTGCCTTTTATTACATTATCATACATATACACTTTTCCAAAATATATATATGCTTCCTCTATAAATAACCCCACTCTTGAGAATAGTTGATCTGTCAGAGGGTGGGATTGGCTTTGACTCAGTCCAGCCTGGTTTGCCCTGGACAGACAGGCCAAGAAGTGTTGCTGATCCCCTCTATTAGAGGGGGAGGAAATGAGTGACCCCCCTCTCGGTGAGCCAGTCCATTTTGTGTGCTTGTCTCTTTGGCTTTTATCCATTGTAGGGCTGCATTCATTGCTGTTCTGGGAAAAAGGACATGCTCTATCATTAGGTGATTGGGAAATAAAAGAAATGAGAAGAGATTGAAAATGAGAGCGTCAACCCACTTTGTGAAACTTGAAAGTAAAGTGAATCCAGCTTCCCAGGAAACAGTGAAGAGAAAGCATGTTTGACTAGGAGAAAAAGTTTTGAGACTTTGGGTGAAGCCCTTTGCTAAGGGATAACTGGGCTGTAGGACATTTACTCCTTGGCAAGCGGTGAGAGGGCAATTGATCATAAATAGAAAGGAGAACCATAGTTTCTGGATTTTGTCAGAAACATGCCATAAAAGGCTGCACTTACATAAGTGACTGCTATGTTGTTAATTTCTGAACTCTTCCCAGCCCAGCACCCTGGCAGGGAAGGGGAAATAACTGAGTCACATCTTCACATTAACAACCCGCCCACCTCAAAACCAAGCAAACTTTTGGTGTAGCGGTTGAAGTTTCCTTCTGCCTGTGCAGGAAAAGGAGGTGGAATGAGTGTGAAGGTAGGTGTTGTAGCTACACAGCTGCTGTAACCTTCACACCTTATGAAAGGTGGATCGTCTTATTCAGCTGGTGTTAAAAAATCTCAGGCAACTGGCAGATTTAAGAACGTTAAAGCTCTTGGAATAATTTTCAGATATTACTAACACAGAACGCTGGACAGGAGAGGAGGAGCAGGAGAGAAAGGATGAAGGGAGGGATGGAGACAGATGAAGAACTGCAAGATAGAAAATTCAGCATCAGAGCCAGGAATACTTAAAGGTCATCCCTGAATACCTCATTTAGTGCTGGATTCCACAATCCCCTGGGTTATTGTGGTTGAGCCTTTGAGTGGCCATGCATACACAGCATATTTTGGATACTTGTCCTGAATTTAGAGCCTAAAGGAGCAGAATTTAATAGCAATTACTTTACATGGAATTATGGATACACTAATTGATCCAGTGGTGTTGCCAAGATAGAGATGTGGGTGCTTTTCACCCTGGGTGCAGACTATAAAGGACTCAATGTAGGGAATTTAAGCATAACATAAAAGTTTCAGCAATTATAAAGAATGCCACTGAGGACGGCGCGTGTGGCTCAAAGGAGTAGGCACTGGCCCCATATGCCAGAAGTGGTAGGTTTAAGCCCAGACTCGGCCAAAAACTGCAAAAAAAAAAAAGGAAAAGAAAGAAAGAAAAGGAAAGGAAAGGAAAGGAAAGAAAAAGGAAGAGGAGAGGAGAGGAGAGGAGAGGAGAGGAGAGGAGAGGAGAGGAGAGGAGAGGAAAGGAAAAGAAAAAAGAAAAACAATGCCGGTGATGAGATACCCCTATCTATCCTCCAAATATATCATTGACTTAAATTATAAATAATTGCTGCAGTTTTTCTTGAATTCTTTCATCTTTATTTTTTATTTTTTTTTTTAGAGACAGAGTCTCACTTTGTCACCCTCTGTGGAGTACTGTTCTGTCACAGCTCACAGCGACCTCCAGCTCTTGGGCTTAGGTGATTCTCTTGCCTCAGCCTCCCGAGTAGCTGGAACTACAGGCACCCACCACAACATCTGGCTATTTTTTGTTGCAGTTTGGCAGGGGCCGGGCTTGAACCCACCACCCTCAGTATATGGGGCCAGTATCCTACTCACTGAGCCACAGGTGCCACCCCTTTTTTGTCTTTATTAAGTTATAATTGGCCAAGCCAGCTCACACCTGTAATCTTCAGGACTCTGGGAGGCCAAGGCAGGAGAATCGCTTGAGTTCCGGAGTTTGAGACCAGTCTGAACAAGAATGAGATGCTGTTTCTACTAAAAATAGAAAAATTAGTTGGGTGTTGTGGTGGGCATCTATAGTCCCAGCTACTCAGGAGGCTGAGGCAAGAGGATCACTTGAGCCCAGGAGTCTGAGGTTGCTGTGACCTAGGCTGACACCATGGTACTCTAACCATGGGGCAACAGAGTGAAACTCTGTTTCAGGAAAAAAATTATAATTCAGATATTATAAAATTCACCCATATAAAGTACAGAATTCAATGGGTTTTAGTAAGAGTTGTGCAGCCATCACCACAATCTAGTTGTAGAATATCTTCATCACCAGCTGAGTTTTAGTAATACATATGTAAGCTTCTCATTAGCACATTTTTAGTACTAATCTTTTAATAGCTTTGGATACTACATGGAAGTTAATTTGGAGAATTTTCAGTTACACTCTTGGCCCCTGACTCAGTGGAATTTAGCTTTTTGCATTTGTTTTGAAAGTAAGTTCATAGTAGTATAGAATCCTTTGAGGTCTCTGCACAGTTTTTGCCTCCAACCCTTTTGTTTACATATCCTACATTCATTCATTCATTCATTCATTCATTCACTCACATGTTTTTTGAAGACAGAGTATTGCTCTGTGCTCAGGCTGGAGTGCAGGTGCATGATCATAGCTCATTGCAGCCTCAAACTTCTGCATTCAGGCCAACCTCCTGCTTTAGCCTCTCCAATAGCGGGTACTATAGGCCTGTTGCCATCACACCCCATATGCCTTCATTTAAACAGTAATTCAAAACAGACAATGATTGTTGTAAACTATTTTTGTCTTATCTTTTTTGGGGAGGTGTGGGGGAGTGTAAAATTTTAAAATGAGGTTAATTGGATACAAATATAATTGCAAGGTTAAGTGTGATGTTTCAAACTTGTAATCCTAGCTCTCCGGGAAGCCAAAATAGGAGGATCACTTGAAACCAGGAGATTGAGACCAACCTGGGCAACATCAGACCCACCTCTACAAAAAATTAAGAAATAAACTTTGTGCCCATAACACAGTGCTTACGGCACCGGCCACATACACTGAGGCTGGGGGGGTTTCGAACCCAGCCTGGTCCAGCTAAACAACAATGACAACCACAATATAAAAAAATAGCCAGGCGTTGTGGTGGGTGCCTGTAGACCCAGCTACTCAGGAGGCTGAGGCAAGAGAATCGCTTAAGCCCTAGAGTTTGAGGTTGCTGTGAGCTGTGACACCACAACACTCTACCAAGGGCAACATAATGAGACTCTGTCTCAAAAAAAAAGGAAAGAAAAGAAAGAAATTAACCTGTTGTGGTAGCATACAACTATAGTCGCAGCTACTTAGGAGGCTGAGGCAGTATCATTTGAGCACTGAAATTTGAAGTTGCAATGAATTATGGTAAAAAAAAATTAAAAAGCCAGAATCAGACATGAACAATATACAACAAAAACACAATACTTTAAAATTATTCTTTGAAGATCTGTGCATAGATTACTGTGGAAGAGGCTATACAACAAAATGTTAGAAACTTGGGCATTTACATTTTAAAAAGAATAAAAGTTCAGGGCGGCACCTGTGGCTCAAAGGGGTAGGGCACCAGCCCCATATGCTAGAGGTGGCAGGTTCAAACCAGCCCTGGCCAAAAACTGCAAAAATAAATAAATAAAAGTTCAAAGAATGCCAAGAGAAACAATGAAATATTCTGGTCTTTCATTGCTAGAAGAAATCAAAAGTCAATATCTGAATACCAAAGACTGGATGTTCATTTTAAAACAATGGATCAAAAATTGCCAATATTTATTATTATTCAGTCATTTTCTCTGTTGCATGTATAAGAAGAAAAACTGGAAGTTTTTTTCTAAATTATAGAAAAGTAATTCTTGACAAATTTTTTGGTGTATATAATATTTTAATGGATGTTTTTGGAGACATGAAAGCCTCTAGAATTAATCCTAAATACAAAGATAAGAGTGTTGTAATTTCCAGGATGTCTGGTTAAATACAATTTTTGTAACTCTGCTAAATTAATCCTCATATTTAAGTCATTTCCTGTGCGTTTGTTGCTTCATGTGACAAAAAATAAACAAACAAACAAAAGCTTCTCCAAGTTAAATTGTCAAAAATAATGTTTGATTTGAAGATAGATTGGTGAGTAAATCTGGCTATACTGTCTATCAAATAAGAAAATGTGAAGAAAATTTGATGAGGGTGACAAATTTTTCTGACATTCAAAAACAGAAAATGTGATGTTATTTGTTACTGCTGCAGACCGATATGTAGGCATTTCCCTTTATTTCAAAAAAAATACATTAATGTGATTTAAACATGTATGCTTTTACTTTTTCCTTTATTTAACTAAAGTGTTTAATTTTTAAGTTCTAAACAATATGATAATATATTTGAAGTTAAAGCAAAATTCCTTGATCTGCATTTCTTTTCTGGCCATTACTAAATATTTTTTGGGGGGTATTACTGAAAATAATTTTATCATATAGAATAGGAGGAGTTGTTGGAAATTAAATTGTGCCCTGCAAGATTTTTGACCACTGACTTATTTATCTTTGATTTTTAAAAACTTTTTTAAAAACCTTAATGTTATATAAAACAAATACACTAATGACTGCCTTTCTACAAATCACTCTGTCAGAACGCGGGGGCAGCAGGACTCACATGTGATACTCATACATGTCAGATGCCAGAATGGGCAGTTTCTCTTGTGTTGTTTGATTCAATCATCATATCAACCCTCTAAAATAGATATTATTTTTATTTCATAGATGAAGCTTAGAAAGGTTTAGCAAAATCGGCAAGTTGCGTAGTAACATGTAGTTTCTAATGAGTGTATTTGAATCCAGATCTGTCTACCTCCAGGGAGTAGTACTGCCCTGCAGGTATTCAGTCTAAGTGGAAATTCAGAACACATACCTGAAGATAATACACAATAAAGACTTGAACCAAAATCTCCCTGGAGTCAGGAAAAGGAACCATCAAAACACATGGCTACAATGAAATAAAATGCAGCCGTTAAAAGAAATGAGGCAGGGCGGCGCCTGTGGCTCAAAGGGGCAGGGTACTGGCCCCATATGTCGGAGGTGGCAGGTTCAAACCCAGCCCTGGCCAAAAACTGCAAAAAAAAAAAAATAATAATAATAATAAATAATAATAATAAATAATAAAAAGAAATGATGCAGATATTTCTATACTGATAAACTGAAACTCTACATTGTATGTGAAGTAAAGAAAAGCAGGGCCCAGAAGAGTATGTGTATGTTCCATACATAGCTACCACTTGTGTATAAATGTATATTTGTGTGTATATATGCATATATAGTAATCTAAATGTCATAACATTTCAAGAAAAATGCATAGCTAACATTATCTAAATATTTGTTGCATTGAATGCAGTAGCATTAGCTTCTGAAATCCAAGCCAAACCTGAAGTTGACTGGAAATGTTCCAGGCTCTGTTAACCAAGAACATAATGAAAATAGCTACCCTGCACCTGTAAGGACAATTAAAAGGTAGGAGTTCGCCTCACGTATTTAGGTAGACCAAAAGGATAAGAACTTGCTTCTCCTAGCAGGTGCCTCTAAATCAATTAAGTTCAGTGATTACGGTTTTGACAGGCCAAAAGCAGACTCTCAGATTTCCTCATATTGATTCCTCTTTCTTTTAAAGTCCTGACTCTACTCCTTTTCAGGCCCTGCGCAAGCCTCCCCCCACAAAAACTCCTCAGTTGTGAGAGTCTCTAAAAGATCGATCCATTGATGCATTGTACTGTCTACTGGGTTCATGGAAGCAGCCAACCCTGAAAGCACAGACAATTCATGTCATCCCATGTAACTGCAGTCTGCACTATGTGCAACACGTAACTTAAAACAGCAAGCAACAAAATGGACTGGGTAGGTTCATCAGAAACATAGTGGAAATACTAGAGAATAAAAAACGATTCCACCAAAGCATCCACTTTCACAGGTGGAAAGGGCTAAGAGCAGAGTGCAGAGAAATCTCAAAGAAGAGGCCTCTTCTGTTCTTCCCTGGGCTGTCTCAAAGCTTTGAGACACCTGGGACAGATGGCACCAGGGTCTTGGCTGTTCCATTCTTAAGACAGGGGTTCCATTCTTAATCCAGCAACAGAGATAAAACTTGGGGTAAGTACCCTAAGAAAATGAACACGACCTAGGGGACGAGCTAAGAAAAAGTTCAGGTGGCTGGAGGTAGAAAAAAGGGAGAAGGCTTTGGAGGGGAGCTGGAGAAGGAGAGGGGTTTGGCGGGCAGACAGAAAAGCTCATGGGGAAAAGGGCAGTTTGGGGGGGAGCACACAGAAGGTGGGGTAGGGTTTGCTGAAAAATGTTTGTTGCCATCTCTTTCCTACATTTATCTGTCAGGCTTCATCTGCTGAAAGCCACGTTAGTGGAGTTCTACTTACACTCAAGTTGTCTCCATTTCTTTCCAGTGGAAAGGCTCTTTTTGTCCTTTTCTGATGTGACACAGTCCAAGGCATCTGGTGTCTCGTTCTCCTCTTCCCACTTCTTTTCTTCTTTGCACCAAATGGTTAGTATAAATCTAGGCATACAGTTATCCCATTTGAAAACCAGAATTCTTATCCTAAACCTCTTCTCCATCCCCAAAACAGGATGCATAATATAGGGTAAATCAACCACCTGAATGCAGCTCCCAATTTTGGTTTGCTGTGAAAACGTCTGAGCTCTTTCTATTTCCAATTCCTTCATCATCTCTTTCAAGAAAAAAATCTTCTTAAATATAAAACCCAAGCAGAAAATACAGATAAGATGACTAATGGAAGTAAAAAAAATCCAGAAACTTCATAATTAGAAATGTAGAAAAGATGTTAGGGATCACTTGGTCCCATACGTTAGCAGGAATCCCTAGACCAGTGTTCTTTAATGACAAGTTTGGGGACAGACCAGCTCCTGAAGTAGTTTGATTATTAACAGTCTTCTTTATAGTGAGCCTGAATTTGTTTTCCTTCTAACATTTACCTATTAGTCCAATTATTTTTTTATTTCAGATTAATATTCAGGTACAGACAATGAAGTTACATGGTTTGTGTTTGGTAGGTAGACTCCAGGTTGTAACTGTGCCCCTCACCCAGGGGCGTGCCATGTACCCTTACATTGTGCTGTTAGGTGCATCGGTCCAATTCTCCTATCTGGAGTCCTGTGAAATAAATATAACTTCTCACTCTTCTGAATGCTTGTAGTACCTACTGTCTATGTCATTCTCTAGGACTTCTTATACCTTATCTTGAGAGATTTAATATAGTAATTTATCAGTGGACACCTATGAACAATCTATAAAGTGGTAGGTATTTGCTTACATTCTATGAATATATAATAAATAGGACAGGGTCATACTCTCAAAAGCTGAAAATATGAAAAAGATACATAAACAAATAATATTCACAATTCTTTGTGAATTAGATGTGTAAACAGAACTCTAAAGGACCACAGAGGAGGAGTAATGGAATGCATGGATAGGGAACAACAACAAAAAACCTTCTTGGTTAGATGAATATTTGATGTGAATTGTAAAGGATGATTGTGCATTTTTCAGGTGAAGGAAAGGGAAGGAACTGTTAGGAGGTATTCATTTGGGGGGCATCTTTTAGGCGTACAGAGACGCACACTAGAGCCTGAGGCCTAAAATTCTTTGCTCCCTGTGGTAGACAAATTCTAAGTTGATGGCTGCAGATCCTCATCCCCTGGTACTCATGCCTTTGTGCAATCCTTTCCCTTTGATTGTGGGCGAGACCTGTGACTTGCTTCTAACCAACAGAATACTGCAAGGATGATAGCACGGCACTTCTGTGATTATATTACATAAGGTATAATGCCTGGCTTGCTCTCACTGAGGAAGTAAAGCGTCATTTTGGGAAACCACATATGGGAAGAAACCGAGAGTGGGCTTCGGCTAACAACCAGCCGTGAAATGAAGATGGCCTTCACTGGCAGCAACAAGTCCAGCAGGACACAGGCACTCATTCTGCTACCAACTCTCTGAATTGGGAAGAGATCCCTCTATCATCAAACCTTGCCATGAAACTACCGCCTGACCAAAAACTTGATTTCAGCTTTATGAGACGCTCATGCTAAACCAGGTCTGGATTTTTGACCTCCCAGAAATTGTGAGATAATAAATCAGAAATTTAGCTAAATTTCCAGTAATAATGTTTTGCAGCAATAAGTAACCAATACACACAAAGCTGACGAGGTGACTCATACTTGTGGTCCCAGCTACTTGGGACGCTGAGGTGGGAGGATCACTTAAGGCCAGGAGATTGAGAGCAGCCTTGGCAACATAGCAAGCCCCGGTCTTTAAAAAAACAAAACAAAATACAACAACCTGAATACACCCCCTGTTCATCTTTCCTGATCTGACTCCTTTCCCCTCTCTTATTTATCTTTTCTCTTTTAAAGCAGTTTCTTTATTCTCTTCTTTGCCCTGTTTTTTAGAAAGGAACTAAACTGACTTTTCGGCTGCCCTTAATTCTCTCTTCCTGAAATACAGCATGTAATAACGTTGGCATTCATCTTTGTCTAGAATTGAATGACAAAAGGAATTGTGTGCAAGAGCTTGGATTTTGAAGTCAGAGGGACTTGGGTTTGAATCCTGACCCCTCTTCTTAATAGCTGTGTGAATCTGGGCATGTTATTTCACCTCTTCCAACCTCACCTGCAGTAAAATGGCTATAAAAAGAATATGCTCTCAGATGAGCAGTGGCAAGAAGAGTGGCTCATGGTTCTTGTTATCAATGCCAGTGTTAACTTCTGGAACAGTACCTGAAAGAAAAAAGAAAGCTAACTTTTCACACTGTTGAAATTAGCCTCCTAGAATAACGGAATAACAGAGGGGAAGGAAGGAAGGAGGGAGGGAAGGAGAGAGGGAGAGAGGAAAGTTGCTCCACTATGCCTTGCACTATTGTCTTTTTTTTTTTTTTTTTTTTTTTTAAATAGAGTTTTTTTTTTATTTTTTTGAGACTGGGGCTTGCCTTTTTTTTGTGGCGTAATTTCCTTTGCCTTTT
>CAUYPK010070392.1:0-63308 GCA_963574355.1 Loris lydekkerianus
TCTTTCCCCGCCCCTTCCCCACGCTCTATATAAGCGGCTGCTTGACACAATAAAGTTGAGTTCCTGCTTAAAAAAAAAAAAAAAAGAAAGAAAGAAATGAAATCAGAAAGGAAGAGCAAAGAGAGGGAAGGAGGGAGGGGAGTGGGGCTTTGGTGTGTGCCACACCTTCTGGGCGCAAGACACAATTATAAGAGGGACTTTACCTAAAAAATGCAATCAGTGTAACCAGGTTTATTGTACCCTCAATGAATCCCCAACAATAAAAATAAAGAAATTAAAAAAAAATTTTTTTTAAATAAAACCAAGCAATACCTACCTTACAGTATTGTCATAAAGATTCAATAATATATATTCCATGCAAGATGCTTAAAATATTTCCAGGCACATAATAAACACATGATAAACATTAGCCATTATTACATTATAATTCCATTTGTATGGAAGGAAGGAATGCTAATTGGCTAATTTCTGGAAAATGATGTAAGAATCTGTTACTAATTGTTCTCTCTGGGGAGTGAGGATGGGAGGCAGGAGGAAAAAGAGCCTCTCCTTTTTCTTTACCCCTTTTGTACTATTGAAAACAAACCAGGCCCCAAATTACCAGCCATCTTGTCCTTCCCTCTTGCTCACATAATGCACAGTAGGCTTTATGGTGACTGAGTGCTGTCTTCTACCACCAGGCAGGTCTCCTTTTCAGTTAGACATGTGGGTACAACTGCCAAAGGATTTCCATAGTGGTTGGCAAGTAACTGAATCCTTGCCCCCTGTGATCCAGCAAGGTAAGGGTTAACTCCCTGCATGCTGGGGGACTCCAAGATGCTGATTCAGAGTGACCCTGTTTGCTTTGCTCCCTCTGTCCAGTCAGTAAATATTTTCACTCTTGCCGCTGGTGCCAGGCACTGACCTCAGGGCTGTTCACCCATTATATCTGACTCCAATCAGTTCTTCTTGGTACTTATTCCTGTTTTCCAAAGGATGACGCCAGGGTTACTTATTACATGACTTGTAATAATAATGCAGAGGGGAGTCTGTCTGGCTCCCAGGGTGACGTTCCTGTCATTATGTGTCTTTGCTTTCATTGGCTCACATTCCCTCTCTAAAAATATTTGTACGCTCTGCTTCATTATGTTTAAAAAGTTTGTTTCACTAGCTTTATAGTTCTGGTCTGTCTCAACTGGTTTAATGGTTTCAAGAGAATGGCAGAGTTATCAACTCTGGAAATAATTAACGAGTTGAGTCCGATCCTTGGTTTAAAATTGACCACTGAATTTGGTTATTTGCCCTGAACAAAAAGTCAAGGAAAATTTCTCTACGTGGACACTTTTTATGCCGGAGTAGCTGGAGAAGCTAGAAGAATCATTCTAAAACTTGTTCTATTTCCCCTCTGATGGGTGAAGTCCCCTGCCCAAGGGTACAATTGGCTGAACCAGGCTTGGAAACAAGGACTCTGACTCCAAGGAGATTCAGAGTGCTTTTGGAAATTGAATAGTCTCAGGTGTGAGGTGATTGTAGCCACTGAGCTAATAATAGGCAGTAATGGTAACATTTTCCTGCCATCATCAACCAAAGGTCTGTACAGGGAGCTGCAGCAGAGGGCCAAGGCCCAGTTCTGCGGCCATGTACTGCTTAGCTGGATTGTGGGGATATCCACGGAGTCCCAGGGGAGAAGCTGAGTGGCCAGCAGGTGGGGTGTTATGGTGATGACAGGTAGGCTTCAGGGAAACAGCAATTTACAACTGGCATGGCTGCATTCCTATAGTTTAACAACTGGTTCAGCTGTACAAATGACTATGGGGTAAATCTTGCTCCTTTGCAAGTTTTTTTTCATTTCTAGGGGAATTTACTCTGGGCTTGGTACCATGACTATCTACAGGGTATTATAACAAGTTACCATAGATTGGGTGGTTTATGAAAAATTAGAAATTTATTTCTCACCGTTATAGAGGCTGGAAGCCTGAGATCAGGATGCCGGCGCGGTCAGTTTCTGGTGAGGGCCCTCTTCTGAGCTACAGACTGCCAACTTCTAGACGTACCTTCATTCACATCTTTATATATAGAAAGAAGGCAAAGGAGTTCTCTGAGTTCCTTGCTTTTTCTTTCCTTTTTTTTTTTTTTTTTTTTTTAAGAGACAAGATCCTGCCCTATAACACAGAATGGAGTGCAGTGGTGTGAGCATAGTTCACTGTAACCTCGATTTCCTGGGCTCAAGCAATCCTCCCACTTCAGCCTCCCACAGTGTTGGGATTACAAGCATGAGCCACCATGCCCAGCCTCTCTGGGTTCCTTTTATAATGGCATCAATCCTGGGTGGCACCTGTGGCCCCATCTACCAAGGCTGGTGGGTTCGAACCCAGCCAGCTAAACAACAATGACTACTGCAACAAAAAATAGCCGGGCTTTGTGGCAGGTGCCTGTAGTCCCAGCTACTTGGGAGGCTGAGGCAAGAGAATCGTCTAAGCCCAAGAGCTGAAGGTTGCTGTGAGCTGTGATGCCATAGCACTCTACCAAGGGCGACAAAGTGAGGCTCTGTCTCTGAAAAATAAATAAATAAATAAATAAATAAATAAATAAATAAATGAATCCATCCCGTTCACAAGGGCTCTACCTCATGAATGGGAGGTAGAGAATCATCTACCCTCATGATTTAATTATCTCCCAAAGGCACCACCTCTGAATATTTTCACATTGGGAGTTAGGATTTGAATTTTGGAAGTCCCAAATATTCAGTCCATTGGGGTGGCTAAATCCTTTCTCACATGATTCTATGTCTTCACAAACACTCGGTTACCAGGGTATGACTTCCGGACCATTTTTCAGATGAAGAACCGCATCTCCCAAAGTTACAGTGGTTGGCAAACGGGGGAACAGTGACCTGAAACTGAGCCAAGCAATGAAAGGGCCAGACTCTTACCTTCAATGTGAGAGAGAAGGAAAGTCTGAGCAACAGTTATGAACTGAAGCTGAGAACTTGGGTGGAAAAAGAAATAAGAATGCTGTGCTGTAGGAGAATTCAAAGGAGGAATAAAAAAGCCCCTAGACTGGCTCAGCACCAGTGGCTCAAGCAGCTAAGGTGCCAGCCACATACACCTGAGCTGGCGGGTTCGAATCCAGCCTGGGCCCACCAAACAACAATGATGGCTGCAACCAAAAAATAACTGGGCATTGTGTCAGGTGCCTGTAGTCCCAGCTACTTGGGAGGCGGAGGCAGGAGAATCGCTTGAGCCCAGGAACTGGAAGTTGCTGTGAGTTGTGATGCCACAGCACTCCACCCAGGGCCTCAGCTTGAGGCGCTATCTCAAAAAAACAAACAACAACAACAAAAAAAAAACTCCTAGACAGACCCTACCCTAAGGGCAAAAATGGCATAAAAAGCGTTTACCCCATTTGCACTTTACAAATGGAATAAAATATTAACAAGAGATGAATTGTTATAAAGGGTAGACAGGGGTTCTCTGCATTGCTTATTCAACCAAGTTTGCAATAATACACAAATAGTTTAAAAACAAAACAAAGCCCTTTGCAAATAGAAGTCCAAGTTCTGTGTCATTTCTCCATTAGGCTGGCTGTACAAAAACTTGTCCTCAACGATTCATTACTCAGAGTAAGAGAAGCCACCAAAGTAAATTTAAGTCTGAAATTATAATGTTCCCCCTCTCCAACTTTCAGCACCACTGTGGAAATCCAAAGGGGAGCCTTTGGGATTCTATGACTTGGGACATGTTTTCAGATGAAATGGGTGTAACTGCAAGAAGAAACCGTAAGCCTGCAGGAGAAGCCCAGGAGTCAGGTAACCAAAAATTGAATCCTGGTGAGTCTGTTTTGCAGCTCAGTGACCTCTTGCAAGCCATACCTTATCTGAAAGATGGGAAACACAGTGGCAACTTCCAAAGTTATGCTGATGTGCTGATGATTAAATGAAACAGTATTTGTTAAGTTCCAAGTAGTGAGCATACAGCATATGCTCAAGAAATGTTCCCCTTTCCTGAGGTTCAATTTCTACATTTATTCAAAGAGGATAGTAAAAATACCTCAAGAAGAGGGTGCAAACATCGAATGCAATAACCCATGAAACTTGATTTAGAAACACATCCTTTTACAAATGAACATTGTCTTTACTGCTGGAGATGATTCTGGTGGCCAAAATGTGCTCTCTTCCCTAACCCCATTGTATACTTGAAATGTGTCATACTCTCTTTATAACTCTCGAGTAACATCTGGCTCTTTAATCCAATCTTTTCAATAAGGACTCATCTAGTGTAGTAGTATTTCCACCTCCAAACAAAGTGAGCATCTTTTCTTTCTTTCTTCTTCTTTTTTTTTTTTTTTTTTTTTGAGACAGAGCCTCAAGCGTTCACCCCGGGTAGAGTGCTATGGCATCACCGGTCACAGCAACCACCAACAACTGGCCTCAAGCGAGTCTCCTGCTTCCACCTCCCAAGAAGCTGGGACTACAGGCACCTGTCATAAAGCCCTGCTAGTTTTTGGTTGCAGCCATCATTGTTGTTTGGCGGGCAGGGCTGGATTCGAACCCACCAGCTCAGGTGTATGTGGCTGGCATCCTAGCCACTTGAGCCATAGATGCCAAGCCATCAAATTGAGCATTTTTCTAATATGCCTCACCCAGGGCATATTAGAATCATTCTTGGTTCTTATTTTGTTTCACTGTCCCTCTCAGAGTCCATCTGCAAGTCTATCTATGGAATGGATCTCACATCTATCTTCTTTATTTCCCTTCTATCCCAGTCCTAGCTACCATTATCTGTCCTAGAGAAGTTTGCAGAACCCCTCCTTTCCAATTTTAATCCTCCTGCTCCCCAAACCCCATTCCTCATACAGAAGCTAGAGTAAGCATTTAAAGTCACAGACCAAGTTGTAGCCCTGGATAAAACGTTTTAATTTTATTTAAAACAAAATTTTAAATTTATTTGCATTTAACGTAAAACTCATACTGTCCCATTCAACCCAAAGACCTATATTATGTGACCCTCGGTGGCATTCATTCACCAGCAAATGTGTATCCAGGATGTAAAAAGTGGTAGAGATTTTAAAGAGAATAAAAAAAAAAAAAAAAGGAAAGGTAGAAATTCCCATTCCCATGGTGCATTTCAGGACAGTGTTTTCCTACCTATTACACCTCAACCCGCAGAAATACATTTTACATCCTGTCCCAGCACACACAGAGGCATTTGTAAAGGAAACAAACAACAACAAAAAAGCATTAAGAAGAAACTTGCCCTAGTATATATAATAAAATAATACGGCAAAGAAAATTTAATCCAGTCTGATCCTTGCTAACAGTACTTGTGATACACTCTTAACATTTCTTATAACAATTTTATACCAAAAAAAAAAAAATTAGTTACGAGGATCTAAATGGATTTTCTTGACTACGTGAAGTGCCCTGCGGTACGAACAATTCTGCTGTAGACGGGCCTCCTAGGACTGATTTTGTGACCACAGAAGAGCCACTGTGAGAAGCCTTCCCAGTCAGGCGAGTTAATTCACTGGAATGCACACTGGCGAAGCACAGCACACAGAAGAATCTCACCTTGTGCTCTTTTAGGGACTGTTCGTTCCCATCCCCACTTCATTTCTTGTCCTGAAGCACACATCATCTTCACCTTCCTGGTGCTCCTTTCGCAGAACTTGACCTGCTGCCCCTTCACACCATTTACTTCTTAGGGTGAAGATCACGTGCATGAAGAAGCCTACCCCTCAGAGAAATGACTGAGTGACTATATTTTAAACCACTGCTTACTTCTCTGTGTCTCTGGTTCATTTCCGGTCTCTTCCCTGGCATAGGTAGTTCTTAGGGAAGTGGGGTCTCTGCTGATCTTTCTCACCATTCTGACCCAGCACTTAACATCATAGCTGACAAATAGTAGGTGTTCAAGAAATATGTGTTTTAACCTGGATGATGTTGAAACACTTTCTTCTCAGTAAAGTATCACGAGAATGGAAAGGCAAGTGTCCAATGTACTCAATTCTAATATGAAGCCAGAAGACAAACTAATACACGCCCACATCAGAGAAAAACTCAATTCAATTCAAGATGGAGGGAGGGGGGGAGGAAGGAGGAGAGAGGAGAGAGCCGAAGGGAGGGGGATGGGTGCGCTTCCACTTAAGGGGCACAATGTAAGGGTATATGGCACACCTGGGTGTGGGCCACAACTACAACAGGCATCCTAACAAATGCAAACATTGTAACCTAATTGTTTGTACCCTCACATTAATCTGAAATAAAAAAAAGAAACAAAAAATTTTAAAAAGAAAAAAAAAATACTTGTTTAAGACATGAGTGGTCTGGAGAGTAAGCCGTTGGCAGAGGCATCCAGCAGGCAGATATAATCAAAATGAAAGATGAAATGCTCCTTAAGAAAACAGGGGATTTGGAGTTGAAAGTTCTGGTTTCCAGCACAAGCTCGACCCCTCTGGCTCCCTATCTGTGGTGGGCTTGGCTGTGGTCCCCAAAATGGATATGTTGAAATCCTTTCTCCCAGTATCTTAGAGTGTGACTGTATCAGGAGAAAGCATCTTTAAAGAAGTAACTGAGGTTACATGAGGTCATCAGGATGGGCACCAACCCAGTGTGAGCAGTGTCGTTAGGAGAGGAAAACGCGGACACGGACATGCACAGAAGGAAAGCCGTGCGAAGACACGAGAATAAGATGACCATCCACAAGCCAAAGAAAGAGACCCCAGGAGAACCCAGCCTGCCCACCCCTCGACCTCAGACTTTCCAGGCTCCACAACTGTGAGAAAATAAACTGCTGTTGTTTAAGCTCCTCAGTCTGTGGTACTGTGACATGGAAACCCAGAGGACGGAAACACCCACCTTGCGTGAATCAGGGAGTATTTCTCTCCCTCTCAGTTTTCACTTGTGAGAAGAGGATAGCACTTTACCCAGGAGTTAATTTGTACAAAAGCACCAGCGTAAATCCAGTCATACAACAGTATCTTACCATATGTTCACTTTTCCCACAAAATTTTTCTTTACTACTAACTTAAAAATAGGTGCAAATGTTCATGAGTCCATTAAAACCTGTAAAATCAGGGTGAGCAATACTTAAGGTTGACTCGGCCTTTTCCTTCTTCATATTCCCAGGACTTAGGACAGTAGAGGGTTTAGTGGAGGCTAATCGAGTTCCTAGAATCACAAGGGGAAAAATATCACTGATCTTATTTCCATGAAGCAACTGGATTTACAGCCCAACCCCCCAGGCTTCCTTACTCTGTCTTGATTTCTTCCCCATCTTACGCCAAACCAAGGTTTTGAAAAGGTCTCTGTGCCTTTGGTCACCATCAGGGGGCATAGCCCTGCAATTTCCTATCTCTTTCTAAGGGGACTAAGGAATCTTTGGCAAAGCAGAGCACTCTGTACCTAGGACGTGTCTCCTGGGCCCCACGGAGCCACTTTCTGTGCGGCATATCCTAAAGGGCCTGCCAAGAAGCCCCAGCGCTGGTCCACACTATGTCCATACCACTGGGTTCTCTCTGTCCCTAGCCACAAAGAATCTCATGTCTCCTCCCAGCTTGAGCTTCTCCGGGAAAGCTCCTCACCCTAGATGGCTCCAGAGCACACTAGTCTGTTCAGGGTCCTGCAGAAGACAGCGAAAGCGCTTGACAACACATTTTCACCAACTGACAGCATCACTTTGGACAAACCTTTACTTTTAAGGCCCACAATATCTTTAGCCATTTCTCCCATCTCTGTACACCATCCCCTACCCCTGGCATGGGTTTTGTGATTTCCTTAGTGCCCTGAAGATACTTATGTAGCCATTGATTCTTCCTTGACTAGTTCAACAATTTGCAGATAAAAAAGAAAGAATGGAACACCTGAAGCAGTTGCCAAATCCTTGCAGTGGAACTCTGCACATTAAAGTCAGCAGATTTAGGAAATGAAAATATAAGATGCAGGGCGGCACCTGTGGCTTAGTGGGTAGGGCTCCGGCCCCATATACCGAGGGTGGCAGGTTCAAAACTGGCCCCAGCTGAACTGCAATAAAAATATAGCTGGGCGTTGTGGTGGGCGCCTGTAGTCCCAGGTACTCGTGATGCTGAGGCAAGGGAATCGCCTAAGCCCAGGAGTTGGAGGTTGCTGTGAGCTGTGTGATGCCAGGGCATTCTACTGAGGGCGATAAAGTGAGACTCTGTCTCTACAAAAAAAAAAGGAAAGGAAAGGGGAAGGAAGGAAGGAAGGAAGGAAGGAAATACAAGATGCAGTATCTGAGGCATATATGATCCAGTGAGACAAGAAATTTATTCATTGCTTATTCAAATTTTACTGGGTGTCCTGTGTTTTATCTGACAGTCCTGACTTAACTCCATCAGGAAGTCTCTTAGGCAGTGCTTCTCAAACTTTAGTTGCATCAGGATCCTCCAACGGGCTTGTTAAACCAGAAGGCTGGTCCCCAGCCCCAGAGTTTGTGACTGAGTAAGTCTGGGGTGAAAAATGTATTTTTTTCTACCACGTTCTCAGGTGATGTTGATATTGCTGGTACAGAAGCCACACTTTGAGAACAACTATATCAGGAAACAGGCAAAAGATTAATTTCACATGAGTTTCAGAAGTTATACAACCTCTCTTTGCTTCATAATACTCCCTGTAAGATGAAGAGATTAATAATAAATACCTCAACTGACTAGGAGCTTTTAGCAGGTTTAAGTGAGTTACATATAGAAACTCTTTGCAACAGGGTCTTGTACTTTCAGGTGTTATAAAAGTGTAAACTATTTTTTTTTTTTTTACCATTAACATCATCATTCCCTCCTGCCCTCAAACTAAAAAACTAACAAAATTCTGCTTTTCATTGATTTTAATAGTGATCATTCATACTTGCCAGAAAATGTTAAAATGATACTATAGTGTCTTCAGTTTAAGAAAACAGGAAACATTACATATTAAAAATATTCATTTAAACAAAAATAGTAAAAAGTCATGGTGTAACTTCTGTGAAAAACAGTTTGGTAGTTCTTCAAAAAGTTAACACAAAATTATGAAATAATCTAGAAATTTCACTTCTAAGTAAATTCCCCAAAGAACTGCCAACAGGGACTCAAATAGTTACTCAGATGCCAATGTTTATCACATCATTATTCCCAATAACCAAAAGGTAGAAACAACCCAAAGGTCCATGAGCAAAAGAATGGATAAACAAAATGTGGTATAAATTGTATAATAGAATCTTATTCAGTCACAGAAAGGAATGAAATACTAATATATGCTATAATTTGGATAAAGCTTGAAAACAAGTTTGTGAGACCACATGTAATATAACCCATTTGTAAACGATATTCAGAACAGGCAAATCCAGTGAGACAAAAGCACATTAGTGGTTGGGAGGAATGGGCACCAGGAATGGGGAGTGACTGTTTAATGAGTTGGGGTTTCCCATTTCTGGTGAAGAAAAAGATCTAGTACGAGACCTCATAGCAAGGCATTGCCCTTACTCAGTGGTTACAGCGCCTGCCACATACACCCAGGCTGGTGGGTTCAAACCCATCCAGGCCAGCTAAACAACAATGACAACTGCAACAAAAAAATAGCCAGGCGTTGTGGTGGGAGCCTGTAGTCCCAGCTACTTGGGAGGCTGAGGCAAGAGAATTAATTGCTTGAGCCCAAGAGTTAGAGGTTGCTGTGAGCTGTGATGCCACGACACTCTGCCAAGGGTGACAGTGATACTTTGTATTAAAAAAAAAAAAATCTAGAACTAGATAATGATGATGTTGCACAACACTTTGAATATACGTTTGTCAAAGAATTGGACACTTTAAAATGGTTGCAATGATAGATTTTATGTTACCTGCATTGTACCCCAATTAAAAAAAAATAAGTCAAAAATAAGCCTCCAAAACTAGGAAGACTGGGCTTTCGTTATCTGGACATAGGATTATCCAAAAGAGCCAAGAAAATAAAATATTATATTATCTCTTCTGGGCCACATGACTTAGCCTCGGTGCACAGCTAAGACCTGAAGTTTGGCTGCGTTCGGTACGTGTCTGTACTGATCTCTCTTGTGTGTACCAAAGACATGCGGGACTGTGTAGACTTAACTACAGTGAACTCTTCGGCGCTTCGACATTCTCACTGGAAAATCAGGTTTCGTCATATCCCTATTTTAAGAAGTAGATATTTGTAAGCACACTGTAGGTTCCTAATACTTGCGAGCCTTTATGTGTGGCTCGCAATAGGCACTCAGCAGGTGTTTGTGCACTAGCTTTAGGAGAAAACATACAGCAGCAACATTAGATTCCTGGGGCTGCTGAACCAAATTACCACGAACCAGTAATTACCAGTGGATGTCAACATCAAATGTTGTAGCTTACATTTGGAGGGGTCAGAAGTCTGCCACAGATCTCACTGCGCTAAGATCAAGGTGTCAGCAGAGCTGCACTCCTTGGGGCTCTAGAGAAGAATCTGTTTCCTTGCCCTTTCCAGCTTCCAGAAGCCACCTGCATTCCTTGGCTCAGCGCTCCTTCTTCCTCCTTCAAAGCCAGCCCCACAGCATCTCCTGATCTTGCTGCAGTATTGTTCACAATAACCAAAAGGTGGAAACAATCCAGGTGTCCATCGGTGAGTGCAGGAATGGATAAACAAAACGTGGAACACACATACAATGGGGTAATGTTCGGCCACAGATAGGAATGAAATACTGATTCATAATTTGCATAACCTTGAAAACACCATGCAAAGTAAAAGCGGCAAGGACCCTCACCTCCTGCCTCCGTCTTATAAAAACGCTTGAGATTATGCTGGACCCACCTGGATAATTCAGGATAAACTCCTCATCTCACGATCCCTTTGGCCATGTAAGGTAACATATTCACAGGTTCTGGGGACTCGGATGTGGACATCTTTGTGGGGGGGCATTGCTCTGCCTTCCACACGATCTTAGTATGCCCTGAGAAGGCAGCAAAACTGGCCTTGGAATCTCAGTCTCACCTCTTAGTATCTGTGCCACCTGCTTACTTAGCCTCCTCAGCAGCACCCTTCAAATGGGCACAATAGCTGCCCTTCAGGGCTATGGTGAGAAAAATGAGAATGAATCTCGAGGACTTGGCTCCAAGAAAGTCCTCAGTGAGGGCGGTGCCTGTGGCTCAGTGAGCTACAGACTGCCAACTTCTCGAGGTACCTTCACATCTTCATATATATTAGAAAGAAGCCAAAGGAACTCTCTGAGTTCCCCTTTTTTTTCTTTTTCTTTCCATTTATTTTATTTATTTATTTATTCATTCATTTATTTATTTATTTATTTTTAAAGAGACAAGATCTTGTACTATCACCCAGAATGGAGTGCAGTGGTGTGATCATAGTTCATTGTTCATAGTTCATAACTTCGATTTCTTGGGCTCACGCAATCCTCCCACTTCAGCCTCCTACACCGCTGGGATTAAAGGCATGAGCCACCATGCCCAGCCTCTCTGGGTTCCTTTTATAAAGGTATCAATCCTGGGCAGCACCTGTGGCTCCGTGGGTAGAGCGCTGGCCTCATATACCGAGGGTGGCGGGTTCAAACCTGGCCCGGGCCAAACTGCAGCAAAAAATAGCCAGTAGTCCCAGCTACTCAGGAGGCTGAGGCAAGAGAATCGCCTAAGCCTAAGAGCTGGAGGTTGCTGTGAGCTGTGATGCCACAGTACTCTATAGAGGGCAACAAAGTGAGACTCTGTCTCTAAAAATGAAGAAGAAGAAGAAGAGGAGAAAGTCCTCAGTGAATAGTCAGCTATTATTATGATCTTAAGTCACTACCTTTTCCAACAGGATCGCTCTAAAACAGACATGTGTGCAATTCTTGGGTGAAATGCTAAGTTCTGCTCAGATACTGGCTTTATTTTTTTCCTGAAACAAACCACTCACATAGTTCTTTTATTTTTCACTTCATTCCAGGTTATTCTGGGATGAAAAGGTAAGGAATGCGCCTCTGCTTTCACCTGAGATAGGATCTGGACTCAGGCAGATATCTTATTTATAAAAGAAAACCTAGGAGCTCCTGATTTAAAAAAAAAAAAAAAATGTGTATCAAAAACATTTTCTGCCCGGGAGTGGTGGCTCACGCCTATAATCCTAGTACTCTGGGAAGCCAAGGTGTGTGGATCCCTTGAGCTCAGGAGTTTGAGACCAGCCTGAGCAAGAATGAGACTCTGTCTCTACTAAAAATGGAAAAACTAGTTGGCCTATAGTCCCAGCTACTCAGCAGGCTGAGGCAGGAGGATTATTTAAGTCCAAGAGTTTGAGGTTGCTGTGAGTTATGATGCTACAGCACTATACCCAGGGCAGCAGGCTAAGACCCTGTCTCCAAAAAGAAAAAAGAAAAAAAATGAAAGAAAAATTTTCTAAGATCAAACTCACTGGAGCATAGCAATGTGCTGAACTAGGGGAGGGGCAGGGAGGGGAAACAACATCTCAGGATGCACAAAACAAGCAGCTCTTTATCTATTCATATTTATCATTTTCCAGGCACTGTCTTACAGCGCTGAGTGGTGATCAAAGCAAACAAGGTCCTTGACCTTAGTCTAATGACAAGAGGCAATAAAGGGATAAAAAACATGTGAACACGCAATTTTAATTCTGGAAAATTATCACAAAGGAAACGGAGTGTTGTGATGGGAGAATAAGGTGCAACAGAACAGCAAAGCTGGGTGACATTTATGCTGAAATCCAGGAAGGAGAGCCAGCGCTCTGCTGCCCAGGGAAGGAAGGAACCCAGGTCTGTCTCTGGACTCTTCGTGTTATAAATGCTGGGTCTTGCAATAGTTTGTTGTAAAATCAATTTAGTTGGTACCAGCACTTTTCTTCCCTCTCTTAAATGAAACAGAATGGAGTAAACCAGAATAGATGATATTAGAGTACAGCACAGCACAGGGGGGAGTTGTGGATTTTAGTTTCAGATACATACATCAACACGTACACCTGGGGGCACTGGGCTGTGATGCACAGAATATTTTTTATGCAGGTCAGTAGTCAGAAAGTCTGAATAATATTGCTCTAAGGCAAAAAAGACCTTGGTGTCTTTAGGAAAATACACATAGTCTCGTGAGGCTGGAATATACCCAGCAGGGGGGAGTGATAAGAAGTGAGGTTGGCAACATAAACAGAGGTCAGATTGTGCAAGTACCCGCAGTAAGGAGCTCAGATTTCATTCTCAGCACTGCTGGAAGCCGCTGAAAGATGTAAAACAGTACTTTCTGATTCACATCTTTAAAAGAAATCATTTTGGATACCTTCCACTATTACCTTTCTATTGTTTAAGTTCATAGGTTAGACTCCAGAATTCACAGGGTTGATCCCATAGTCAAGTGCTTTGAACAGAACTTGAATGTTTGCAATTGAAGAAAACTGGTGAACCATTGATTTTAATTATTTGCAAAGTAAAGGAGACTAGATCAGGTAATTAAAGTAAAATACTCATAAAAACTTCAACGACATCCTATTGTATACCTGTAAGTAGGCAAGTATTTTCAAACACTTGAAAACGTTATTACCATTATTGAAAATTGGCGGCATCTTTTATAAAAGGCCATATGGTTTTTCTATCCAAATCTAAATTGTGCATAACCTTTATTCAGAAAATTCACTTCAATAATTACATCCTTCAGAAATACCCACATATATGCCAAAAATAGGTGTAGCAAGATATTTGTGGTAGCATTTGTAATTAGGAAAAATTAGAGATAGTTTAAATGGCCATCAATGAGAGAATGGGTAAATAAGAAACAGAAGCTTTCTTACAATAGTATACGAGCCAGCTGTTAAAAAGAATGTTTTAGATACTTTATGCACTAATATTAAAGTCCTGATTTATTGATGAGTTAAAAAATGCAGAGAAATATGACTAGCATGATGCAAGTTAAAAAAAAGGTGTATCTGAATGTTCACAGAAAAAATGTCTAGAAGAGTTATGAAAGAAATTTAATAGGCTGAGAGGAGGCAGTCCAGGAGATTCTATACTTTGGCATTTGAACTTCTTTTACATTTAGTACATATTCATTTGAAATGTAAAAAAGGTAATAAAGTTATATTAACAAAAACATTTTGATAGGTATGGCAGCATAGAAAGTCATTAACAGGGAGGAAGAAGACTAATTCTATTTTTAGGGTGATGTCAATACTCAGAGTTTCATCTCTTTGGTTGTCATTAGGGGGAGAAACCAAAGATTCAGATGAAATGACGCATGTAATTTGTTGGCATAGTTGTGTGTGTACACAATATTTGTGATATTTTCTCAAACATTCAGGGCCAGAGAATTTTAACCAGCACTAAAGCTGAATGTTGCACCATTTGGTTGCACCATTTTAAATCTGGGTGAATTTGTTTGGCTGAAACTGCCCCAATCTGAAATTCATATATGAAATTTTGGAAGAGTTGTGCATGAACCCCAGGCAAAACTGAGAAACGATAAATGGAAAATAATAACAACCAATCCCTGCACGTATAATCTTGTGCCAGGACTGGCTCTGGGTGACGTATGTGGATGACCACTAATCCCGGCATGTCGGGAGTTAATGGTCATCTACATAACTTGACAAATGAATTATTCCCACTCGACATAATAATGTCAGGTAGTAAAAATAAAATACTCACAACCACTTAAACCATATGCTATTGTATACCTGTAAGTAGGCAAGTATTTTCATATTATTGCTACTTGCCATATTATTTATCATTCCCACTTGACAAAAGAACATACTACACCCTCCAGAACCATGTGAGGTCCCCTGCCCTGGTGACAGCTCAGGCCAGTGACTCCTACATTGCCTTTTGGCTCTTTCCCAACATAGAGAGAGCAAGGTTCACTGGGTGGGAGTACTAAAGATCAATGGACATTTTATTTCAGTAAATTTCAGCTCACACAAAGTAACCTAGTTAGCAGAAGTCTGTTTCAGCAGGAAGCAAAAACAGGAGTTATTCAAATCATTCCTACTGTTTGCTCTCATGCCTGTTCCCCACCCCACTGCACCACCCACCTACAGAGGCAGAAGTATGTTTTACCATTAAAACAAAAGGCTGATGAGATGGGAGCAGGATTATGTTGGAATTTTCTCTGACAAGATCTAGACCTACCCTCCTATTTAACCCTCATCAAGAAATCTCTCCCGGACCCCTCCCCCCCTCTGGGGTCAGCCCTCCCTGCTCAGGCTCTCCTGGGCCTGGCACCTGCCCCGACTATGTCATCCCCCTTCATCACAAGATGTTGCTTCTGCTCTTTGCCTGTCTTCCTCAGTGGACCATGGACGGGCAGTGGACCACGTGGTGTTTCTCTTTCCAGCCCCAGAGCCTGCTGGGCCTCAGTAAATACTGAAGGAATGAAGGATCATGCTTTTAGCCAAGAGCATCATTTGGCCTAGAGAGGACAGCAGAGGTTTGCAGGGAAGTGCCTCTTAGGCTGGGTAATAGGAGCTAAAAATAGTCCAATTCTCAGCCAGAGGGGAAAAGAAATGAAGACGGAGAAAAAATAGAGTGAAGAATTATTCTGTAGGATGCTGTCATGGTGGATACATTAGTCAAAACATACAGAAGGCACAACACGGTGACACCTACTAAACATGGACTTGGGTTGATAAGGACGTGCCAATGTTAGCTTGTTGATTTCAACCACTGCACCACACTGACACCTGATGTCATGGTGGGGGGGTTGTGGGAAGAGCGGGAGGAGGGGTCTGTGGGAACTCTGTGAGCCTAAAACTGCTCTGAAAATAATCTATTAATTAGAAAACAAGTACTAACGTAAACGTTTGATGGCTTTGTGAACAACCTTCTTCTTTGTTCAATGTGAGCACAAACAGACTCCCGTGGAATACAGCAGAATAAAACATGCACATCCACCAAGATACAAGAGGATTCTCTTCCCAGGCTGGGGTGTTATGACCAAGAGCAGAGCCAGACTTCAACAAGAAATCTACTGCACTAAGAAAAACAAATCAGTATAGAATGAAGCAAAACTTACAACAAACGAATCTCTGAACACTTTTTCCAGAATAAAGATGTGAATTAATTTACTCCTAATTCTCTCGTCTCAGGTAAGTGATGAATAGCTTTATGAAGCAGGCATTCCTAACAGCCCTGACTTGGGCTTTTTTTTTTTTTTTTTTCCCAGAGACAAGGTCTTGTTATGTCGCCCAGGCTAGAGTGCAACAGCCTGATCACAGCTCCCAGTGCAACCTCAAGCAATCCTGTGTCATCCTCACTCTGAGTAGCTACGCCGACAGGCATGTGTTACCACATCCAGCTAATTTTTCTTATTTCTTGTAGAGACAGAATCTCACTATGTTGCCCAGGCTTGTATCCTGTGTTCAAAAGATTCCTTGCCTTGGCCTTCCAAGGTGGGATTAAAGGCTTGAGCCCCCACAGTCCTCTGCTTTCTAAAATAGACAATTCAAGGTGGCTGATGTAAGTTACTACCTTGCCCAACGTGACACTGCAGGTCGGGTTGGAGCCATGCTGTGAAGCAGGTTGGTGTGGCCTGACCTCTAGGTATAGGGGGAGAAGAATCACAGACAAGGGGGGACAGCAGAACAATTAAGGAGAGACAGTCCCAGTGCCCACCTCAGGAGGGTGGGGTGATAAAACACAGGTGCTGTTCCTGATAAGAATGCAAAGTCTCTCTTGACCAAGTTGCCTGTACTCTTGTTTCTGCCACTTCTTGCCTCCAGGGTTGCTGCAATAATAGTGAAATTAGAGTGCTATTCAGATAATAGTGTTGGAGCAGTAGAGGGTCTAGGTATTCTCCACGTGGTGAGGGGAGGAAGGAGGAGAAGGAGACAAGCCCGAGCCTTTGGAGACAAGCTTTCCTGTTCCAGGCCAGAAGCTGCCGTTTATTAGCTGTGCGATCTTAGACAATCACTCCATTTCTGTAAACCTGTTTTCTTAGCTATGAAATGAAATAATGTATCTACGCAGAAAGTCCGTGGTGATTAGAATGGGACAGAGTGGGCAAGGTGACACCATCACAGCTAATGTTATTACTGCAAAATCCCTTCTTGGCTATCCAGTGCCTAGTACCTTCAAAATGCTCAAGTGATGTGTTGAATTAATGAACAAACATACTAAAATGTGTAAACGAAGAACATGGTTTATCTACCAAAGATCAAAATTCAAAGAAACATATCAAACACCACAGCACTTCTTAAACGGAAGTATTAACTAGAGTTATCTCTTTCTTATCACACCAATTTCTCATATCCAGCTAAGAAATTTTCCAAGACTAAAGGGAAGACTCTAGTTTGACTAAGGCTTTTGAACATGTACAATACCCCCTTTCCCCTAGCTAGTAATAGTTATTGATCTGGGCTCCACATGCTCTATTTCATTTGTCCTCATAACCACCATATACAGTGTTGTCCAACTGTATGATTGCATATATGTTAATTGTATTATTTTATAAATACAAAAAAAAAAAAAAAAAATCCGACCCTGAAGCTCAGAGAGTTAAGTGAATTGACCAGTGGCACTAGCATTGTACAGAAGAGGAAATTAAGTCTCCAACAAAGTATGTAACTTCTGCCAAGGTTAGCAACCTAATAATAAGCAGAGGCTGAAGTAGAGAAACTCAGATGGTTCCCCAGCAAAACCTTACCCACTGTTCAGTAGTTGTGTGCCTAGGTAAGACCCTCTAGCTGCAGGTTAGCATTTTTTAACTAAGAATCCTCAAAGTTATGAGGTTTGAGGAATGTACTAAATTTCAAGACAATCAGACTCTGGGAGTTGACCACATTGTACGACTTTCCCAAAAAAAAAGTAGTAAAGTGCTCATCTTTTGAGTCAGTTACTACTACATGTAACAAGGCAATGGAGACTATATTACAGCAGTGGCTCTACCCATGAACAAAATAACCTCTTCCCCAATAACAAGTCCGAGGCTGTAAAGGACAGGCTATAAAGCCTCCTGCTCTGCTTTACCACTACATCTATCCAGCCTGACCAATGCCACCTGCCCATTCACCTGCACCGGGCAAAGGCCTTCACTCTCCACTTCATAATCTTGCTGGCAATTTAAGGCATCCACAGCTTTAACAGGACAATCTCCATTTCTGGAGGAGGAATGGACAGAGCCATTCATTTGCTCTTACAATTCAATGCACCCTAAAAACCACTGCTATGTTCACTCTCTTCAAACCATAGTCACAACATAACCTTGAGATAATCTGGGGGCTTTCTAGTCCAGCAAAACCCAAATCCAAAAGTCACTCATTTAAACTTTTAGTGGGGAATCCCTTTGTGTACCTGTTCAGATGCACAAACAAGTTGGTCAACATACGGCGTAAGAGCCCCAAGGAGAAATGAGCATCAGGAGCATGAAGCAAAGGCAATTTGAGACCATGTGAGATTTACTCACTCCTTCTCCAGCCGGCCTGTCTTAACTAATCAGTGCCCACCCCGAAGCACCTGGCACCTATTCACCGCCTCTGAGGCTCAGCACACTTCCTCAGGGAAGCCTTGTGATTCCCTGACAAAGAGAGATCCTCTCCCACACAACTCTACATTGCCTTTGTTGCACTTACCACAATTATAGTAAAAAAAAATTTTTTTTTGAGATAGTCTCACTATGATGCCTTGGGGTAGAGTGCTGTGTCGTCGTAGCTCACAGCAACCTCAAACTCAGGCTTACGTGATCCTCCTGCCTCAGCTTCTCAAGTAATTGGGACTACAGGCACCCATACAATGCCAAACTGATTTTTTTCTATTTTAGGGGAAACAGGGGTCTCTCTCTTGTTCAGGCTGGTCTCGAACTCCTGAGCTCAAGCAATCCATCCGCCTCCGCCTCCCACTGCAGCTGGCCACAAAATACTTACAAATTTTGTAAGCAGTGATCTTGCCTCTTAGAATGCAACATACATACGGACAGTAAACATAAATCTGGTTTCTCTTTGCATGTTAGACATCAGGAATTAAGGCGCCTCCGTGTTAAGCAGTGAATATTCGTTTTGTATGAATTATATCCTTTCCTCCCTTATCATTTGTACCTTCATGTTTTCGTCCTGATTTCTCCAGTGAGGATACACACTCCACATACCTAACACCAGTTTTCAAATTCTAATCAAACTTAGACACACTGACTTTATTTAAATACCTACCATCAGTATTTATATAAGTACTATATACTTATATAATTTATTATAATTTACTTTATTTACAGGTAAAATTTTCCCCTTAGAAACAAGCTCAGGGTTAGGACAATTTAAGTTTTTGCGTTTTTTTTTAACCTCCGTGTTTCTATTCCCTAAGCTGGTGCTCAGCATCCTTTAGGCCTTCTTCAGTACATAACGCCTTACTGCAATTGCAAGCACAGACACCAGCCATTCTCTCAGCAACTGTGGATAAAACTGCACTATTTGTTTACTAAGCAGTTTACCCAGTAAACTCAGTAAAGGAAACTAAAAGCCTTTCTGCACATATTCTAGGCCTGTTCATTTTGAAAGTCCTTGTAAATGCTTGTAAACATGTCATTTTCCTAAATTAAACTCAGACTTAGGAGAAACAAGAACCACAGCCTTCACCCAAATCACTCAAGAATAAACATACATTCTGCATTAGGTTCCCCTCCCTACTTTCTTGTGTGATGAGAACCACAATAAACTAAACTGCCACTCTAAGGATGAAGGCTCTCATTGCTGCCTGGGCTTCTTAAAACCTTCAGGATTAAACTCAGACTGTGGTAGAGGATTCAGGGGGTGGCCTAGGGAATGGTAATGGTCACGGTCTCCCCTGTACCAGTCTGATACCACACCTCTTCCTTCACCAACTGCTGGCATCTGTATCCCTTTATCATGCCAAGAGCGCCACGTGACCATGTTCACCCCCTTTCTCTAATGACATGGCAGGCACATTCTCTTTGTGTGGGCTTTGGAAACCACCTGAGATGAAACATGGGTTACCAAACACTGAAACTCCCCTGTGTATATTCCATAATGTGGGTGACTTCCAGCAATCTTTGCATTCTTATAATCAGTTAAGTGTTGAAAACGGAGATTTTGCATTATCATAGTAAATGCAGGGTTTTCATTCACTAAATGACTACAATAAAATGTTTACTAAGCAAAGATGACATATGCTAGTCTTCTCAGAGAAATTATAGGAAGTAGCTTGAATTTGGACCAAAATGTCAAAAAAAAAAAAGAAAAAAGATACATGAGTGGCAAAGAAATATTCAGTTAACTCTAAAAGATGGTTTAATGGAAACCCTCATAGCATTTTTCATACGGACCTGACAAGTTTTAATTTAATAGGATAGAGTGAAGAGGAAATGGCTTAAAAGATATCATCAATCTTTTATTTAAACTAAGCACTGCCCTTCATTTTGAAGGAAATGATACAATTTCAAATCGGAACTTCCTTCTCAAGAAGTGGTATAAGAACATAACATTGATTTAACATACAACTTTCCACAAAAATAAAGTGTGCACAATCCATTGGGAAATAAAATGCATGTATAATTTATCCTGTTAGTCAATATAATTTTCCATGGATCACAAGTATTATAACCAAGAGCAAAACAATACAACAAAACTTTGAATTATCCAGTCAAGTTTATAGTTACCCTGATGTAAAAAAAAAAAAAAAAAAATTTCAAAAATTAGACCGAATTTTCCAAACAAATCCATTTCATGACCATGATTACACTAGATTTGACTGTAATTTATAAAAAAAATTGTTAGACAAGCACATAATACCAAGAGTCTTCAACACAGTGGATTCCATTTTGGTAAGAAAAAAAATAGAAAACGTGTAGTCCTAAAATTTTCTTAGCTCTCCATAGCATATGTCATACAAAATTAAAGTTCTGCTTCCAAAAATATGTTTCCACGTGGTTGTGGTGTTGTCCAGGGGTGCTATTAGGGCCAGAAGCACAGAAGATGGGAGACGTTTAACCACTGAAGTGTAATTTTTCATAAAAACTAAATATTTCCTTAAAGATCTGGAGTCATCTTCTGCTAGGCATTTTAGTGCTACAAAGCCATTTTACATTAAATGTGGAAATAAAAGCTACAAAAGGTGTTTGAGTTATTTTGATACAAAAAGGTGTACAGCTGAAGTTGTGGGCTCCTTTGACATACATAAGCAGTTTCAGTAAAATATTTGCTCAGGTAAGAAAATAGAATTTTTCTGGTTTCATTTAGCATATGTTCCAGTCGATGTCCTGCTTATCCCTGCCAGAGCTTCTGAAGAACATTAGAATCGATATTTCTTTCCTTCAAAGAGCATCCGTAATTCACAGTACAAAATAGTTCTAAAGTCTTATTCCTAAGGAGAAACAAAAATTATTAAATATATTTATTTTGTTTAAAGTGTCAAATGTAGCCATTGCCAGGGCATTAAAAACTCAGTTATCTACAACACTGCCCTCTTGAGGAAAGAACCAAGAGTTGACTCGACTCCCTGTGGTGGAGCCTTGACTGGTTGGCTGCTGCTTCACAATTATACCTTAAGAAAATTCCCAATAACATCATTGTTCTAAGTATCACATATGCCATCTCTCTGGTACCCTGTAGAAACACCTGCATTACAAGGGAAACCAGCAGCTGGAATAGATTTTCTATTCTAGTTTATTTTCAAGCCCTGTTATCATCAAAAACCTCTTCTCTCGAGGTAGAATGTTACTACTGGCGTGGATTTTATAGGCGTACTTCCTCTGAGTTGAAACTTCTCAGAAAGAGCCGTTCATTGATAGCAACATATAGGCTCCGCTATCGTGCAGTGTGACCACATTGTCACTTTCTATTATGGGACAGAGGAAGGGGAAGGGCTGGGGAGTAGAAAAATGATTTAGTGAGCCCAGAGTGGCTGGACAGTACCATTCTGTTCCTCCGCCCCATCTGCACAGTGACATTATTTTCAACTTTCACTCCTATTACACATGAAAAAAAACCCCAAATCAGTAAGATGTAGCGGCTCTCCTAAACATCTTTACTCAGGTTTATCTCGATCTGCTTTTCCATGAGCAAGAGAATATAAACACACAGCTATGAGAATATTCAACATTGAAACTAGACCTGCATTTCTAAAAAGGAACTGAACTCCTGCTGAAGTCTTAGACCAGCACTGGAGTGTGTCCATCTTTAGACATCAAAGTTATAGCAACTGTTCGGTGCTAACTGTGAAAACAGGGAACAGGGCTAATGCCTTGCAATTAAAAGACTTCATGTCTGAGATGCTATGAAGGCCCAGGCTTTTAAAAACTATGGCCTCAATTCCAATGCCTAAAAAAAATAAATACAAAAGAAAATCCTTCAAGACTTTTTGCCTTAGAGATTTCCAGGCAAGAGGCCCAACTACAGCCATGATTGTGGACCACTCAAGTATGATTCTAGTCCAACTGTTAAGAATTAGGTCACCAAATGACTTGTACAATGTAGTTTATGGCTCCCAAGAGAGGGGAAAAGCCCCTCAAACTCTATACATTTGAAGACAGTATTGGCCACGGGCAGCAGAGAAGCTATTCTGCAATGGAGGGCACACATCCTTATAGAGTTCACAGGAATAGAAGAGACAGGTTTAAAAAACTTGTCTCATATTAAGCAGTCGCAGTACCAAATAATACTTTCTCAGCCTGCCACGGACAGATGTCACCAACCTGTACCTTCAGACTGTCTCCAAATTAACATTTGGTGCTGACTACACCAGATGGCATCTGTTAAGAAAGGGCTCTGAAAGGGTCTTCTCCAAGCAGTAAGGAGACTGCTACAGTATAAGACTTTGCACCTTAAACTTCATGAAGCGTGGCTAGCACTACCGAGTATCTCCAGCCTGAGATTTTGCCACCAGCAGAACAAAAATGAGGGTGAAGGGGATGAGCCAGTATAAGAAAGGGGGTGGGGGGGAATAAGTCATACTACTACTATCAAAGCCTTGTTTTGAAAAAAAGGGTTCCCTTCACTAATTCTTGCCAGGGAGAATGTCTACTTCCATAGTGGATACTTTATAAGGTGGTACAAACCAATCCGACATGTGACCTGAGGATGAACATAGCTGAACAGGTTTAATTAGATCAGAAACACAAAGGGCTATTCCCTCCATTGGTAACAATGCAGCTATTTAAGTGCCTGGAACAGCAGGGGAGAAACAAAGATTTCAGAACAAACCTTAACTGAATCCTTCCCATGTCTGGCCCTTGACAATGATTTACTTGTAACCTGGGAAGGGGCTGGTTGAGGCGATTCAGCCAAGAGTCAGCTCCCGAAGACTAATTATTTGGGGCTGGGAAGGAGGAGGTAGCAAATCCGAGTTTGCAGCCGGGGTTTGCTCAACTATGTTACACTTCATAGGGGGCTGCCTGGTTTTGTTTAGTCTGCTGCTCCCATACCTTGTCACGGTTTAAACAGCCCTGCACCCCAGGAATCCCATAAAACAAATCACCCCAACCTCCCAGATCCCAGCTTCACAAAGGAAGCAGATAAGCAGCTCTCTGTGCTGGCTGGCAGAGGAGATTCCATAAACCTGTAGGGCTTTTTACCAGGAATCCTCCAAGCCAGTGCAGGCAGTTAAGCTGGAGGAGGCAATGGTACACACTGGTTCTCGGAACTTCTCTCCAATCCCATGTGCGTAAGGACAGATTTTAGAACCCGATCCAGCAACGATTAAGTGCCAGGCAAGTCCACAATTTGCCTCTCCACGGAAAGGAAGTCAGATCGAAGGGATGGGAAGGAAATGACACCTCTCCCAACGCTCCTACCTGCTCCCTCTGTCCCCTTCCTCCACCCCCGTCCACAGCCGCTGTGCATTTCACCAACTCTCGGTTTTCCAAAGGGCCCAGGAATCCCAGATGGGGCCCAGAAGGTGGTGGAGGCGGGAAGGAAGGAGAGAGGGGGGAAGGGGGCTGCGACTGCTGCTGCAAACAGCTCCCTTTCGCAGCTCTGCGCTCAGCTTGCCGGGCCATCAGTGTGCCACCGCCTCTCCATCCTCCTCCGAGCTGGGCGCATGGGGGCGCCCGGGAGGCGGCGTAGTCCGAGCCAGGTTACAGTAGCCCTCGTCCGGCTCCGCCGGGTGCAGGTGCGTGGCGAGCTCCTGCAGCACCGCGGCTCGCCCAATCTGGTCGTTCCGCCGCTTTTCCATGATCAGGTCCTCCAGGCTCTGGAACTCCAGCGTGTGGCTGCGCTGCGCCGAGAGCTGAATTTGCAGCCGGTAAGGCTGCTTGCCGATGCGCAGCTCTCCGCCGATCTTGAACTCGCGCTTGCCGTAGCGGCACCAGGCGGCAAAGCTCTCCGAGTTGCGCCAGCTCAGCTCGCGCTCCTTGGCGCCCACGTGCGCCAGTGCGTTGCGCACCACTGCGGTGGGGCTCAGTGGCTTGTAGCGGTACAGATCATTGACCACGCGGCCGCGACGGCCCTGGCTTGCGTCTGTCAGGAAGCTATTGCTCACCTCCAGCCGGTGCAAGTGCACTACCTGGAAGTTGCCCACGTACACTGCCCAGTGCGGATACTGCGCCTGCGATACGAACTCCACCAGGTCGCCTGGCTTGCACTTGTTGAGCAGGTTTTCAGGCGTGTAGGTGCTCAGCGCTGCCGAGCCCGGGGCGAAGCTCTTCTGGTAGATACATTCGTCGCGGTAGAACACTGAGCATTCCACTTCATGAAGTCGCGGGTCATAGGGCTGAGGCTGGGGCAGAGGCGGCCCGTCTCCTCCGTCGGGTAAGCTGCAGCTATCCGGACCCTGGGGCGGCGGCTGCGGCTCCACGTCCTCATCGTCATTGGAGAAGATGTAGGAGACCCCGATGCGGGGCCCGTCGTCCCGGTCCACGCCAGTCGGATCGGCCGTGGGAACTTCCTTGTAACTTAGGTGGGTCAGTTTCTCCACCTGGTTGCCCATCACGTTGCGGACACACGTTCACACCGCCGCAAAGGGAGAAAACGAAACCACCACTAGGGTCATTGGCGCAGGTCCCCGTACAGGGGCTGAGGACACCTGTTGGAGAGGAAGGCAAGAGAGTGGTGTAGGAACCCTCCGTGAAAAGGACGTTTTGTTTAAAACAAACAACAACAGAAAAAATCACGGGTGGAGGCTGAGCACCTGAAGCCATTTTGGGGACAGTTTGGGTACAGCGAGCCTTCTTTCATTTCTCCACCTCTAAGGTCAGGGTTGCAGGAGACCGGGAAACTCCGGCTCTTCCCCGCCCCCAGCCCTTTGCCTGGCCCTGGCAAAAGCCCATTGCATCAGCAGCTCCTACCGCTTCCGCCCGCGCCCTACCTGCCAAGCTCGGGTAGGGGGGTGGGGAAGCAAAGAGAAACTTTACTCCCATCCCCCTCCCTTCTTAACTTCCCCACCCGCCCCTGGACCCTGACTAGCCCTTGAGGCACCTCCTTTCCCCTCGCAACACCTCTATCCCCAGGGAAAAGAAATAAAATCCCGTAGCGACTCGGACAGGTGAGACACCCTACCTGGCTCACCTGCGGCGCTTTCTCCTCCCCACTCGCCCGTTCACCCCTCCCCCCCGCACGCACGCCCTCAGGGTCGGGTTACCTGAGCAAACTCACCCGCAGAGAGGTGGAGGCCGTAGGGATTGAGGAGGCGCCCCGGCCGCACCCCAAGACTTCTAGGGAGAGTTTGCAGGTGTGGGCGCTGCAGTCCTCCCAGCGCGGGCTGCAGCGAGGCTGGGCAGAGGGGAGCGACGCATGTCTTTCCCCGCGGCGGCGTTGCACCCCAAACTTGAATGGGGGGGCAATTCCTGTTCACACCGCGACCCCTCCCTCCTGCTAGAGCTGCTGCTCCCAATCAGCCAGCTCTCGAGGACGTAGGGCGCGAGGAGAGGACCAAACTGCCCGTCGGCCGCAGCTCCCGCTCGGGCCGGGCGAGCAACAAGCGCCGAAGCAAGAGGGAGGGGATTGTAGATCCGGCTCCCGGCTCCCGGGCGGGAGAGCAGCCCGTGGCACTTAAAGAGACAGGCGCTTGCTCCCTCAGCTCACGTCCTTTTCCACCCTGCTTGGAGCCTCCGGGATCCCCGCCCCCGCCCCGCCCACTCGGGCCCGCGGGGCTCCACCCGGCCACGCCCCCGCGCCGGAGCGGCTTTAAATCTCTCGGGTAAATAATCTACCCGCCGGCTGGAGCTGGCGCTGTGCAGCGGCTGATTGGAACCCCTGGCCGCGTGAGTGTTTTTCCAAACTGTGGCTCGGGGAAGTTGGAAGGCAAACACTACCTGCCAGCGTAGTGAGCAGAGAGGAAAGAAGAGTTCGATGTTTGTTTCGTCTCCCTTTGGCCTCTTCTATCCGGAGTATCTCGAGAGTCTTCAGGGGTTCTGGCCTCTCTCGGAATATTTTTTGTCCGAAAGGTCCGAAGAAAGGATATTTTAGCAAGACATCTCACATCATCTTAGAAGTGTTTTCCTCTGAGTAGTGGGAACCCTTGGGGCAGAAAAAAAGAATCACAGGAAGGAAACAGTATAAAACAGAACGAGTTATTGGCTGGGTCCCTAGACCAGCGTTCTGTTTATTCCTTGTCCCTGGATGTTAGTACAAAGTGCATTTCATAACCTCTGTTTCCAGAGAGTTGCCATTTCCTAGGGTGGTGAGAGAATGCATTCAGGTCTGGCTGCTTTTCTTCGGGGTGAGGGATGTAGGAATTGCCTAATTGTTCTTAAATTAGAAACAAATTAGCAGAGGCCCCTGGTGGATGTATTTCTTTCCTGTTGACTTAGGGAAGTGACTGGAGACCGGTATTGCCTATTAACCTCCACCACAAAAGGAGGTTATCCCCGCCTCTGCCGGTTTCATTTCTTGTACCTTCGATGTACCCTACCAAGGTGGATTTTTTTTTTTTCTTTTTTAAAAATACTGGGTCGAGGTGGGGGTGGAGGTTTGGCTGGCAGCTCCGTTTGTAAAGCCAAACTGATGCCCTCACTGCAAGCACGCAGAGTGATTTGTGGGGGATTTAAGGATGCAACTCCATCCCTCTACCCTGTTTTCTATCACTTTGAGTAAGTTTTTCCACATAACACTATTATTTATTCAATGTGTATACCAACCAGTGGAAACAAGAATATACTAACACTACTGTGATCGTTTCTAGTCTGAGAAAAAAAAATCAATCTACTTACGTGCTTTTGAGTACGAACAATCAATATCATCAGGGCTGTGATGGAAGCTAGTCCTTCAGCATATTTAAGATCTCAGTATGTTGGGCTGAAATAAAACTCTATGCCCTGCAGATTCTACTAAAATAATTTCAGACTGCCCTCAGGCGCATATAACCAGATCAGTGCCCATCCCCTTGGAAACTGATAACACTTGGTCTGGGCTGCTGCTGCTACATCAATGTTATGTGTTATCACCATATGAACTCCCATTTTATAGAGAGTCTTAGTTAGTCTTAGACAATGACCAGTCATCTCATGTCTGTCACACTGGAAACCTCTGCTTTTGTCAGATATGGTAGGCTACCTTGTCTTGAAGTGCTACTGGGAAAGATGGCTGGGGAGGGAAAAATCCAAAAGACCCAGGCTTTTTTTTTTTTTTTTTTTTTTTTTTTTTGGCAGTCCTTGTTTCCTAAAGTTTTATTTTAATTTTAAATGAAAAAGAAATAGGATTACACTGAAAATTAATATCAATATCTGGAGAACTACACATAAGGAAAATCCAACAAGAAATACGTATCTTTCAGTCTCTTTTCTGGCACTCTTTAACAGTTTTCTAAGGAGGGGACTCAGGAGCTATAATACTTGAGGAGATTCTCATCTGTGGTTTTTAGAATTTTCTTATCTGCCGTGTTCACCACCCATCCTGGAGCAAGACTGAAGAAAAGCTGCCTTGGATCCTTTCAAGCACTGAGCATCTTGAAGAGTTCATCTTTAGTGATGTCAGGTAAAATATAAGCATACTTCTTGGCAAGTTCAAGCCATGCTTTAGGAAATTTGGCAGGTTCTGCCAGGTAACCACAATTCTTTGCCTCAGCATAATAGGGTACCAGCGCTTCAGGTGGAAGCATTAGTTTTGGAATAGGCTGTCCACAAAGAAAGAATGGAATAGGACTGCATAGAATTTCCAGACTCCTGGGATCATAGAAGGCTATAGTAACAACCTCACCCTTGTTTTTGATTGTAGCAATAGCTAGTTATTATTATTATTTTTTTGAGACAGAGCCTCAAGCTATAGCCCTGGGTAGAGTGCCGTAGCATTACAGTTCACAGCAACCTGGGCTTAAGCGATTCTCTTGCTTCAGCTTCCTGAGTACTAACAGGCGCCCACCACAACACCCAGCTATTTTTTGGTTGTAGTTGTCATTGTTTGACAGGCCTGGCAGGATTCGAACCCACAGCTCTGGTGAACGTGGCTGGTACCCCAACCGCTTGAGCTACAGGCACCGAGCCCAATAGCTAGTTCTGAAGGCAACTGTACTTCAATATTAACTTTTGCCTTAAAGGTGTCAGCACCTTCCTCCACCAGCTGGACACCATAATCTCGTTTAAGAGGCTGAATGGTCACACCTCTCCCACTGACAAGCTCATTTAAGTCAATAGGTTGAGTAGGATCAACTTGACCCAAATCTATAAGATACTGCAGTCTGTTGAGACTCAGAGGCTGATACTGGCGTCTAAAGCTATGTCCTTCATTAAACTCATATTTTGATATTCAGATGTAAAATGGAGTCTGGCCTCCTTCAAAGCCCAGGCAGAGCCTGGTTCTTCTCTGCCTTTCTCCTTTATGGCCTCTGCCACAATTTCTACCTTCTCTCCGACCTCTTGGTTGTCTCTCTGGTTTCCTGCAGCCGGGATTTGGCTTCAAGTTGGCCAGGCTTGCATGAGGCAGGGCCCAGGGCAGATCCAGGGCCTTGCCCCCACTGCCATGACTGGCAGAGCCAACAATTTTCAAGGGTACCTGGAACTGACCAGGAGACCTCTTACTCTTAGCAGGAGACCTTTTACTGCCAGCACTTTGGGTCAAAGATCTAATGGGTGAGGAAATGATGTCTAATTGTCTAGGTGTGTCTCCTGTTATCTCAGTGAGCTCTATTTAGGTGAACAATAGTGGCTCACAACATCTTTTTTTTTTTTTTTTTTTTTTTTTGCAGTTCTTGGCTGGGGCTGGGTTTGAACCCAGCATCTCCAGCATATGGGGCTGGCGCCTTACTCCTTTGAGCCACAGGGCCACCCATTTTTTTAACAGAGTTTCATTGTCTTGCCCAGACTAGAGTGCCATGGCATCAGCCTAGCTCATTGCAACCTCAAACTTTTGGTTTCAAGCAATCCTCCTGACTCAGCCTCTCAAGTAGCTAGGACTATAGGTGCCCACCATGATGCCAGGCTAATTTTTCTGTTTCTAGTAGAGAAAGGATCTCACTCTTGCTCAGGCTTGTCTCAACTCCTGAGTTCAAGTGATTCTCCCACCTTGGCCTCCCAGAGTGCTAGGATTACAAGCATGAGTGTGGCACCTGGCCTCCACAACATTTCTTGAACTGATCAACTATAAATTTTCAGAGAGAACAGGTCCGGAGTCATGTTTATAGCTGACAAGTAAGTAGGCAAAGACTTGATGCCTTTTGAGAGTTGATCTCTGGTATAGATTTTTCCATTAATGCCTGTCTAAGGTACAGCCTCCATCTGGTCACCTAGACCAGCAATCCCCAACCTGTTTAGCACTAGGAACAGATTTCATGGAAGACAATTTTTCCATGAACCCAAGGTGAGAGTGGGTGAGGGGCTGAGACAGGAGGCGGAGCTCAGGTGGTAATTGACTGCCTATCAATTGATACTGGTTCATGAGAGCTTGGGGTCCACAGACCTAGAGCACTTGGTCAGAGGTTGCAAAATGGTTCCCAAACATGCTTTACTCATCTCAAAGAGTTGTTTAAAAAATAAAAGTCAGGTGTCAACAATTTGAAAACTTGGGAAGTCTCATACAAAAATTCAGAAGTCCAGCATTCCTTGAAAATATATAAAGATATGAGGCTACCAGGCCCTATTCCAGGATGGCAACGAAAGCCTGGAATGGAACGTAGTTGCCTTGTAGGTGAAATGTATTGTCCTCTTTGCCCCAGTTCTGGTCTTGCCCACATATTTGGTCCCTTGCCTGGCCCTGGAGCTCTCTGTGGGCCACCTTCACCATTCAGTGTATTATATGTAATTCAGCATCTGATCTTATACTATCTGAGATTATCCTCTGATTCACATGTTTAAAATACTGTTTCTTTGGTAGAGAGAACTTAATTCAAAATATATTTCTTGAAGAAATACTCAGGGGTTGCTAGTCTTACTCACTGAGCATTCATTCTACAAATATGACAGGCACTGTACTATGTTTCCTAGATGTCCCCTGGGAACTCAACATAGTGAGGAAGACAGAGAAATAAATAGAATCTTTGGGGCACTATGACATGTCCTACAAGAAGAAGAAATACAGAATGCTAAGGGAGTGAGGAAAAGCTTCAAGGCATGTGGATACAAAGGTGAATGATAAAGAGGTGACCATCAGGGACATTGGACTCATGGGATAAACACAACTCTAAAATGAATGATTATAACTCCCATTGAGTGAGTTCTTCATGGTTTTGTAAAGGAGAATAAAAGGAAAGAGGCCGTGACTTCTCCCAGCTGGTAAGTGGGAAGATCACACAAGTCGGCTTTACTTCCAGGCCCACGCGTTAAACCTCTTGTTTTAAAACAAACAATTCTATACCATTTAACAAATATTTGAGTGTCTGGATTTCCTGGGCTCCAAGGATACAGCCATGGATGTAGCAAGCAAAGTCCCTGTTTTCAAGGTATTTACAGCTGGGAGAAGGCAAGTGATAAATAAGTAAATAAATGAGAATATGAGAGAGAGAGAGCACACGAGAGCGCGTGAGGAAGCTAAAACAGGGCGATGGGGCTGAATAACTGTCAGTACGGAGAGGGCGGGGGTGGATGAGATGGTCAGGAAAGGACTCCTGAGGAAGTCGGACTTGAGCTGAGCCTCAAAAGATGAGGAAGAGCCAGGCTTGGTATTCCCTCCAGTAGAGGGGAGAGACCAGGAGCAAAAGCCAGAGGTGAGAAGGAATTGGGAGTATTTATGAAAAAAAAACAAACAGCTGCAACAACAGCACAGAGGGAAAGGGGCTGTGATAGGAGTGCAGGTGCCAAGGGGTTTAAACCTTTGGGGTTTAAAGGTGTCCCTGAGGCTTCCCTATACAAAGAGGGCTTTAGGAGTAAGGAAGGAAGCAGGTCCCACAGAGGACTGAGCTGTGAGGAAGAAGGACATTCCAGGCAGATGAAGTCTGTAAAGCAAAGAACGCAGCCTATGAAGCCTTCCCCAAGAGCAGCCGCTCAGTAAAGAAATGTTAGTTGGATTAAAATTCTCAGCCATACTGCAGCTTCATCTCCCCAACAGTGACCCAAGTGTCACATCCCACACTTCCTCGGAGGAGGCACTCAATAAAAACAAGTTGTGTTGAATGCCTGTTAGTCACTCTCACAGTATTCCTGTCTGGACCAGTGGGGAATAATTGAGAATTGACGTTTCTGCCTGACAAGGCTTTGGCCTTGACTCTGCAGGTATGGCAGAGATCTCGGTTTCAATGGCTTGCTCCAAGAATGTACAAAACAGGAGCACAAGGGCAGAATTATCTGATTAGGCAATCTGGAACTCTGCCTCCTCCCCAGGCTGGGCCCCAGGTGCGTGGCAGGAGCACAGAGCTGAAGGAGTTTGCTGGAAAACAGGTTCCTCCTTACACTGGGACACTCCCAGACTTATGTGCACCTGTTTATTCTCTGCTGGGGTTTTCCTATGACCTTTGCAGGTGAGCAGTAACAAGTAGGACCAGATGACTTGGGGTGGAGTGCCATTAGTCAACTGCATACCATGAAGGTGTGGCTTCTCCACTCTAAGATTAATTTTCCAGTCTGAAGTGAGGCTGATGTTCCTGTTTGCCTTACTTGCAAGTATTCACGTAAGACCCTTTATATGGAAGTCCCTTGTTAATCCTAAAGACCACAGAGATGTCAGGCCTTATTTACACCCTGTGTAAGAACTAGGGAAAGATTACAATATAGGGAATAAAAAGATAACCATCTATTGTGCGCTTCATCTTGCTAAATCTCTATACCAAGCTTATTGTTTACATTTCCTAAATAAGAATACAAAGACTCAGGGAGGTCAATATGAACCTTACTCATGGTAAGGGGAGAGGCTGGATTTAAATCCAGATCTGGCCGTCTCCTCCTCTGCTTTTCACACTGTGCCAAACAGCCTCCTTAGAGCACCAGCATCTATGTTTGCTCAGCCAGAAACTGGCATTTCTAAGTGACCAGCTTATCCTGGCTTGCCCCGGACTTTCCTGGTTTTAGCACTGAATGCCTCGTAGTCTAGGCAAACTGGAAACCTACGTGGGTGCCTCCCTGTCCTGGTCATTGTCCTTCCTGAGCTAAAGGCTGTCAGGGTGGGTCTGAAGATGTTGCCAGGATGGAGCAGGGAAAGGAGGGGTGGTGGAGGAGAATCAGGGGTTTCAGTCCAGACCTCACTGTCATGAGGTTATACACACAGCAACAGCTGCATAAACAGGGCCATTCAATAAAAGGGACAATAAATGTTGTAGCCTACTTTTAGCATTCTTCTTTTATTTATTTAAATCAGACTTTTCACAATAGGTGAGGGCTTGTCTCACCTTTGAGAGGGACAGGCCTGGACTATTCTTAACCCTTCCAGACTGCCTATCTTTGACTTTAAAACCTGCATAAAGAGTTTTATACTCTGGCCCAATTATTACTCGACCTTCAGATGAAGGAAGGAAGCCCAGAGGAATGACGTCCTTTCCCTAGGCTTCTGTATTTTATTTGCTCAGATCACCAGAGCAGACTCTCTGAAGCAGCCTGCACAAGAGCCAGTCTACCCTGTGGCTGAGGACGTTAAACAGGTACCTAGAGAAAGGGATTGGGGGCTGGAGCTCTCCCCAAACCATCAGCTCTCTGGGCATTAATCCTGCAGCTAAATTGTCTGTGAGGAAGCTTTTAATCCTTCCCAGGAAGAGGGTGCAAGGGTGAGAAGACACCAAGGCCCATTTCTCCTGGAGCCCCGCTGCTTTAGGAGGTCCCTGACATCATACTGTTAATGTTGAGCCAGAGTTTGATTTGTGTTCAGGAGTCTGAGCTTGTAGCTGGGCTCCTGCAGAAACCTCATGAAAGATGCATTTCACCAGGCAGTTCCAGGGGAGAGACCAGCTTAAATTACAGCTCTACAAATCCAAATACTGGCATATTTGCAAATCCAAATGTGGGGACTTGAAAAAAAGTCTAAATTCTAAGAATCTTATTTTGCACTTCTTGTGTGAGAAGGGGAAGATGAGATATCTGGAGAGAAAACAAGGCTGTCAATGATGAGCGAGGCTCCAGCAAGAGCAAACCCAACCTTCTTTTCTTTCCATGGGCACGCACCATGTTTCTTGGGAAGAAAGCTCCAGCAAGAGAGAGGAGACCAGCACTTTTTTGGCATGGCTTTCTGCAGAAGAGGTTGCCTTACCCAGCATGTAAGGCACAGGGCTCAACAAATCTAGTTGGTCAATCCTTTTTTTTTTTTTTTTTTGACACAGAGTCTCACTTTGTCCTCCTTGGTAGAGTGCCGTGGTGTCACAGCTCATAGTAACCTCCACCTCTTAGGCTTAAGCAATTCTCTTGCCTCAGCCTCCCAAGTAGCTGGGACTACAGGCGTCCGCCTCAACGCCTGGCTATTTTTTGTTGCAGATGTCATTGTTGTTTAGCTGTTCTGGGCCAGGTTTGAACCATCTGCCTCAGTGTATGTGGCTGGCACTGTAACCACTGTGCTAGGGGTGCCGAGCCTAGATGGTCAATTCCTATCTGCTTGTTCCCAACTACTTCTAGTCCTGGGAATAAAGGATCCCCACACACCCCACAACACTCTTTTCACAGCATGGCAGCCTCAGGGATCTTGTGAGACTGAGCTAAGCCTGATCACTCCTCTGCTCCAAACCCTGCCATGGTTCTCTGTCTCCTTCCATGAAGGGCCAAGTCCCTGCAGTAGTTCCTGAGTCCCTTTCTGGTCTGCCTCCCCAATTACCTCCTGGATCCGCCACCACCATCCCCCCCCCTCCCTCTAACACACACACACACACACACTGGCCCCTTGCTCTTTCTCCCCCATGGCTATTCCTTCAGCCTAGAAGATTCCCCCAGATATCTTCATAGAATACTCCTTTACATCCTGACCCAAATGTTAGCCTCTTGATGAGCCTTCCTGGCAACCTTACTTACAATTTCAAATGTCTTCTATTATATATACCTTATCTCCTTTCTCCCCTACAGTCTATCACATTCTACTCACTTGTCACCTTTGAGTATTCTGTATCATTTGCTAAATTATTTCTGTTCATTGTCTCTCCAAGTAGACCTCTGTGGAGTCAGGGGTTTTCATTTTGTTCACTGAGGAACCCTGTGTCCTAGAATAGTGTGCTTCACACATGCTTGGCTCACTACATTACAGTTGAATGAATAAATGAAAGGGCTTTTTATGGGCCATCTCTATATCCTCACAATAGTTTTATTACCATAGGATTATTCTTTATTTTCAGATGAAAAAATTAATTCTAAAATTTACTAAATGCCTATGATGTGCCAGCACTGTAGACTAGGCACTTAAGTTCCCGGTTGGCAGGGGGAGGTTAAGAAATTTGGCTCAGGTAACACAGCTATGTTCACCAAGAAATGACAACTCTGTGCAGTCCAACATGGTAGCCACTAGTCACGTGTGGCTATTGAGCAAACATTCACAATGTAGTCTGAACTGAAATGTGTTAGAATGCAAAATGAAGCACACTGACTTTCTTTATTTCTTTCTTTCCTTTCCTTTCCTTTTTTTTTTCTTTTCTTTCTTTTTGACAAAGCCTCAAGCTGTTGCCCTGGGTAGAGTGCTGTAGAATCACAGCTCACAGCAACCTCCAACTCCTGGGCTCAAGCGATTCTCCTGCCTCCACCTCCCAAATAGCTGGGACTATAGGCACCCGCCACAATACCCGGCTATTTTTTGGTTGCAGCAATCATTGTTTGGGAGGCCCGGGATGGATTCGAACCCACCAGCTCAGGTATATGTGACTGCCGCCTTAGCTGCTTGAGCCACAGGCACCAAACCGATACATACTGATTTTCAAGACTTAATACAAAGAAGGTAAAGTGTCTTGCTAATTTTTTCTGTTGCAGTTTGGCAGGGGCCAAGTTCGAACCTGCCACTCTCAGTATACGGGGCCAGCACCCTACCTACTGAACCACAGGCACCGCCCTTGCTAATTTTTTCATAATGATTACATGTTGAAATGACAGTATTTCGGTTTCTATTGGGTTAAATGGAATATATTATTCATATCAATATCACCTATTCCTTTTTGCTTTTTAAAAATGTGGCCACTAAAAAAATTAAATTACATGTGTGATTTGCATTTGGGCTTGCATTGGATTTCTTTTTCTTTTTTTTTTTTTTTTGCATTGGATTTCTATTGGACAGTACTCTTCCAGCAATTTCCATTCTGCCTCACATCTCTGTCTTCAAGGACATTGCCTCTTGGACTCTTGACAGTGAGGGGTCAGTGACCTTGTCTTTCCCATAAGAGCAAAGACATGCAGAATGCATCAACAAGTCTCTCAAAGCTTTTATGATACCTGTCTTAGTTCAGGCTGTTATAACAAAGAATGATAGACTGGGTGGCATAAAAACAACAGAAATTAATCTCTCTCAGTTTTAGAGACTCAACACCTGAGTCCACAGCTGAGACCAGCACGGTTGAGTACCGATGAAGGCCCTATTCTGGGATTGCAAACTGTCATCTTCTGGTTGTATCCTCATGAGACAGAAAGGGCAAGAGAGCTTTCTGGAGTCCTTTTCATAGGGGCACTAATTCCATCATGGGTGCTTCACCCTTATGACCTAACAAACTCCCGAGGGCCTCACCTTCCGATACCATCACATGTGGCAGGGGGCCTGGGGGTAGGATTTCACACATGAATTTGGTGGGGACTCCAACATTTAGTCCATAACAATACCCAAAGAATGAATGTCTTTCTCCAAAAAGCAATCCAACTAGAATGAGAAGCAAAACAGAGTGAAAGAAGTAGAAGTGGGCTCCAGGAGAGATGTATCATAACCCTTCTAAGTAAAGCAGGTAGCCCTCTGCACCAGCTTCAGAGGAGTTGGGTCTGTGAAGAAGGAATTCCCAGTGTAACAGACCCGAACGAGGCTGACTGCTGTAAAGCAGGGACTCACCTTTGACATCACTGAGCAGCCTTCTCAGGTCCATGAGCTGCCTGAATGGGCACTCTTGTAGAACATTCAAATCGACCTGATAACTATATTTCTTTTTGTTAAACCATAAGCCAGGTGGTCTGGTTTTATGTATCTAACTCTGTAGGCTGGCTTAATGTGAACCTCTACTTTTAGTGTGTTGACACAGTTGGGTTTCTGAGTCTTGGAGCTTAAGAAGCATACCTCCAATGATAGAGGATTCACAGAAGTGTTAATAAATATTATAGAAGCAGCTGATATTTGTTGAGTGCTTACTGAACGCAGCACCATTCTAAGAGATTTCTATGTATCCATTCATCCAATCATTACCTGTGAGGTAGGAATCATTATCATTACCCTCATTTTATAAATGAGAGAATAGGCACAGAAGAAACGGAAGCATCTTGCCCATGGTCACACAGCTAGTGATTTGCAGAGCCGTAAGTCAGACAAGGCAGTGCCATGGAGTGGGGATAACCGCTGGCCACACACCCAGTCCAGACACTAACCCTGGGGCTGGGTTCCTTTGTCTTCCTAGGCATATGTCTCTTAGACCCATCTGTGGATGACAAAGCCATCACCTTTGCATTTCTGCATTCATTCATGAGCCTGACTCGTCACTATCCTTCCAGCTTCATCTCTTGTTATTTTCCCAGTTGCCTAATCTGCCCAACCACACCAATTCTTGGGGTCCTGTCCACACGAAGCTTATGATAGCCTCAGCCAGCTGTGACTGGCCTCTCAACCGAAATCCTCTTCATCCCTCTCTTCCAAAGCTAAATACTTTGCATTCCTTGTGTTCAATATCAGTCCTGGGGGTGGAGGGAGCTTTGATAACAGACTGGTCAGCCTCCCACTTTCCCTCAGCCCTTCATCCCCTGCATAACTTTGCTCACGAGAGTGATTTCCCACCATTGTCGGCCTCCCTAGAAGCCTTTGATGCTTCAGTGTCGCTCCCTCGTGTCCAGTGCAGCAGCCTCCGCACAGTAGCTGCTTAACAATCAAGTGGTGAGTAACTATACCCTTCTTTCAGCAAGCCCAATATTCTTATTCTGGGGATATCCAGAGAACCTCTACTTCAAAAAGTGGTTTTGAGTTTCAAGTATGTGCTCAGGTTTGCAAAACCAAGGTGTTAAGTGGAACCAGGAGGAAGCTGACAGAGTCAAGTTAAGTGTGGGTTAAGGAGCAGGAAACCTGAGAAGAGGTAAACAGTAAGAGCCTATTAAGAAGAACAAATATCAGGGCAGTGCCTATGGCTCAAAGGGGTGGGGCGCTGGAGGTGGTGAGTTCAAACCCAGCCCTGGCCAAAAACTACAAAAAAAAAAAAAAAAAAAAAAGAACAAATATCAAGGAACAATTTTGCTAAAGCTGGGCGGTGCTTGTGCTCAATGGGTAGGGCACCAGCCCCATATACCAAGGGTGGCAGGTTCGAACCTGGCCCCAGCCAAACTGCAACAAAAAAATGGATATTGTGGCGGGTGCCTGTAGTCCCAGCTACTCAGGAGGCTGAGGCAAGAGGATCACCTAAGTCCAGGAGTTGGAAGTTGCTGTGAGCTATGATGCTACATCACTCTACAGAGGGCGACAAAGTGAGACTATGTTTCTAAAAAAAAAAAAAAAAAAAAAAAAAATTGCTAAAGCTGATTGTCCTTGAGTAGTGAATGCTCTGACGACTGAAGGGGTGAAGGGTAGATTTCTCACTTTACATGACCAGGTCTTCCCTTTGGTCTAAGGAGAGGGCCCAGCTGTGGGCCTTGTGGCTGAGGCTGAATGTGTTCCATGGCCCACTACAGCTCAGCTGAGGCTGGCAACCCAATTCCCGAAATCCTCGGTGGACAGGTGGATACCCTACTCCCTGCTTCCTGCTCAATTTATGCATGCATAAGACTACAACTCCATCCCTGCCCAGTCCTCCCACTAGCACTCAGTAGGTGTGCAGGAAGCATTTTTGAAGTAATAAATTCATGAGTGCATAGAATGAGACTTTTGTCTTAAGGGCACAAAAAGCAGATGGGGATGCCAGACAAAGGGAATTTAGAACCTGAGCCAAAAGTGCAAGTATAAAAGCTGTATACACTTAGCATTGTCAAATCAGAGTGGCTGCAACCCCTCTGTAGATAGTTATGAATCAATGAAAAGACGAAATCTTTCTGTGAGAAGGTAGCAGGATGAACTGTGCGACAGATACTGTGTTACCTGCTTCATCCTCCCTAAACCTTACGGGGCAGGTTCTGTTATTCTTCTCATTTTATAGCTGGGGAAAATGAAAAACGGAGGAATTTGTCCCCATCCAGAGCTGGCAAGTCAGCCAGCTGACAGAGTGTGGGCCTGGTGAGTCTGAGTCCAAGCCCAGTGCATAAGTGGAGCCTTTGCATTTAGGCCACAGTTTGTACCACCGATATCACAAATAACGGGAAGGAGGTTCTAGTCAATGTGTAGCCCTTTCCTTTTCCTCTTCCTCCTTTTCTGACTGGGGCATTCTTCACCCAGAACATCCAGCCCAAGGGTTTCAGATGGGGGCTTAACATTTAGCACAGCTGTAAAGCTTCTATAAATAGAGGCTGGAGGATGGCCCCAGTGGGAAAAGAAATCTGAACTTTCTTTATAGGGATAGCTCAGAGCGGGGGGGAGGGGAAATTACTTGGGGATCCTGACTAATCTGACAAGTGAATGTATTGTCCTGGTAGGGTCTGAGTCATTAGAATGTTGGGGGCATCCCAACGAAAATAAATAAATTGGGTTACAGGGTAATATACTGTATCACTACAACCCTGTGGGCGCCTAGGCACACCACTGCCCTGGGCATGAAGATACCTTCCAGTTTGAACAGACCAAAAATATTCCAATTCCTATCAGACAAATTTCCCTCCCCTAGTGATTTATAAATTTCTGCCCAAATTGTTGGGGCTAGCTCAATGTTTACCAAGCCATCCTCAGCCCTTTTTCTTCCATTGCCCACAGCCCCAGGGCTTCCAGCCTCCCAAATCATTATGCAAATGACTTAGAGGCTCACCCTAATAGGGGTTCACTAGGAATACCTGGCTGGAAGGTCTCTGGTTAACTGGATTTCTATTTAAATGGAAGGTTAAATAAAAACTGCCTTGTTGCATCCCTTATTATTGAAAATCTTTCTAAACTATCAGTTCACTCACCTGCATAGCTGTCTGGAGCAGAATGAAAATAATTATGTTTTTCTTGATGATTAGGCATCTCACAGTGCCATGGGGCTTTATTCTGCCTGTTGGTTGGGATTACAATTTAACTGCAGTTGTAGATTTTTGTGAGAAATTAGGCTCTAACTGTTCTTAGATGAAGAGAAAATTTATCTCATTTTGGTGGGAGAAGTGCAACCTCTTACTGACCCAGTGCCTTGCAGTCAGAAGCTTATTCTTGAAAATCCAGATAAAATCAATGAATGCTTCATATTAATTTATTTCTTCCGGTTTTTTTCCTTCTGATAATTGTGTCTGCCTTTTATTGATTCCTGGCGATGGCCGCAGGCTGTGTCCCTTCTGCAGGTGCAGAAATAGAACCTCAGAGAGGTACAGTGACTTGGCTGAGAAGTGCAGAAGCTGGAAAGTGACAAACCAGAATTCACCTAGTTTGTTTGTTTGTTTTGTGAGACAGAGCCTCAAGCTGTTGCCCTCAGTAGAGTGCTGTGGCATCACAGCTCATAGCAACCTCCAATTCCTGGGCTCAAGCGATTCTTCTGCCTCCACCTCTCAAGTAGCTGGGACTACAGGCGCCCACCACAACGCCAGGCTATTTTTTGGTTGCAGCCGTCATTGTTGTTTGGCAGGCCCGGGCTGGATTCGAACCCGCCAGCTCAGGTGTATATGGCTGGGGCCTTAGCCTCTTGAGCCACAGGCGCTGAGCCTCAGGTCCTAGTTTTAATAGCACTCATCTTTCTGGGATATTGTAAGCCTTCGAGGTAATGCCCCGATGATTGACTGTAATTGAGAGCACTCTGTGTGCTCGGCACATGGTAAGGGTTTTATTGCTATTGTTGTTTTGTTAATAATTTTTCAAAATAAAATTTATTATTTCTAGGCATCCTTGTTGTCTTTTGAGGCGTAGGCACCCAGGCCAAGGATGCTTACTCTGATGGTTGAATTATCTGTTAGCTTTACGGAGGGTTTCCCGTTCCCCTGCCTGAATCTCATTGGTTGGCCCTGAGGCTACGGATGCCACTGAAACCCCCCCTGGACAGGTTGTTTACCTCACTTAGGATCATCTCTTTGGGATAACTATTACGAACAAGGTTGACATGAACTCCTGAAAGTGATAAGTTCTGGTTTCCTGGGCTGATCCAGACACACCTCCCCTGGCTCCTGGGGTCTTCTTGCTGACAGATGGAACCACTGCAATTCAGCTGGGAGAGGGACACTCCTAGATGTTGGGGTGTTTGTGGTAGCAGTGGCTCTGGCTTTCTTAGTTCTCTCATTGTCTCTACAGAGGAAAGCCGTTTATCCTCTAGTGAGACTGATGATTCTGCAAGTCTAGGGCCAGGAAAAAGCAGTAACAAAAGTGAATAGTCAGCCAAGTAGAGTTTGCTGGAGATTTACAGAGAAACCTACCTACAGACACAGAGCTGCTGGATTTATAACAAGGGCTGGATAATTTGTTCTTGTGTGCTAAGATAAGGGTAAACAAATTTCATGCTATGATGTAAGCCCCTATCTGCAGAAGTCAGGAAAGATTCCCTGCCCTGTTGCTGAATTGCTGGCTTGGCAAATTATCCCCAGAGGCTTCTTAGAGACTTCGTTCAGAGTGCACACTGGGGTCCAACTGTTAAAGGTGGAGGGATGTGCCTGGGTGCAGAGGAGGGAGACTTTTGCCTTCTGGTGCAAGTGGGAGCTCAGAAATGGAAGTTGCCATTGTATTAGCAAAAGTATTTGGAAAACCCTAGACAGATGCTGGGGTGGTATCAAATAACTGTGTGTGATGCCTGGACATGACTGAGGAAATGTACCAGGAAATATACATTCACCTTTCAACCAATGCTTGGCCTTTGTCCTACAGTCACACTCATTCTGGACCTGGCTCTGCTGTCTGTATTGTTGGCAGCAGATGGTTAAATGCTCTGTTTCCACAGTTTCTCATCACACCTGCAGACAAGGAAGTACTCCCTACTCATTGTGACAAAGGAACTGGCTTGCTCTGTCCCCTCTGTCACACTTCCACCCACAGGGATGAAGGCAATATCTTAATAATCTTTGTGTCCCTCATGCATAAGCACTCTCTCTATGTAGTAATAACGTGTGCAGAAGTAAGGAAGAAAGTTAGAGCTCCTAGGGTGAGTCTATTTGAGAAATATAGGAATGCAACTTCAAATATGGAAAATTATTATTATCAAAAAAGTACCTAGTTTTGCGTATTTTCTAATAATCCTAATTATTCTGTAATGTAAGAATTATGTATTGCTATCCATAGTTGCCTTTTCACTTCCCCAAGTCCATGCCTGGGTGCCATTTTGCCCATCTGTAAAATAGGGGAGAAGGGTGCTCTACTTCCCCAGCCTGCTCGTTAGTGGGTGTTAAAGTGCAAGTGGAGGAGGCAGGCAGCCAAGGAAACTGGACTTTAAGGAAAAAGCTAAGCCCAGCGTGAGTTCCAGTAAGTTAAACATTGTTACACAGAACTGGGCATAAAGGAAGCAAATGGGGCAGGAGTGCAAGGGCCTTCCAGAGGCAAATCAACCCAGAAATGAGAAGCCCCACCTGGGACTGATTAGTGGCCAGGCCAGTGGGGCAGAGAGAACACATTGATCCCCCAAGATGAGTGTCCACGCTTGTGTTCAGAGTAAGGCAGGCCTGTGTGCCTATGATGTGTACGCACACACAGATACAGGGGTGTCATCAGGGGAGCATCGGTATCTAGCCAGAGACACAGAGGTCACAGAGGTCTTCTTATGCTGTAGATAATGTCATCAGATGTCCCCTGACACAGGACTTCGCAAGTTATTAAAGCCTCTCATTAGTCAGTCTCCCTCTGTCGCTCTGTGTTCTTGGTGCTGATAGTGTGGATGATGTACTAACTACGTTTTGTTAACAAAGAAGAAGAATAACACATATGTATTTGTGTGTATATGTATTCTTATTTTTCTCCCATGCTTTTTTCTGTATACCATATAGATTATTTCTGGAAGTTTATCCATAAAGTGGATAAGCATGTTTGCCTCTGGGTAGACATCTGAGTGCCAGAGTAGGAAAGAGAATAACTTTGTAAAGCACCTTCTTTTATAATATCTGAGTCTTTTAGTCATGACTGCAGTGTATTTATGACATGGTTAAAGGCTGTTTTATGACTAAGTGGAAAGAAGTGGGCTAATGGGGGCAGGAGGCTAGAAGTGCTCTAGAGGTGGTCAGCTCCCCAACCCAGGAAAGCCTAAATCAGTCTTTGGAAAGTGGTGTGTCAGTAATTTCAACAAATCATCTTAGAAGCAAGAGAGGCTCTTCCTCCTGTGACCTGAAGTCACAGTTGAAGGGGCTCAGTCCCCTGCACTGTTGTAAGGTGAATCAGTCTCATTTGTGCTCCTTGAGGTATGAGGCTCTGAGAAAGAACATTTCCAGTACTTGGGCTAGATGTGAGTTTTGGGGGATATTCTCCCCCAGCTCACATAAGAGGTTTTGCTGAAAAATGCAGGCAGTTACGACTTAAAGGAAAGAATGTGCCAGAGGGCCCCACCAAGTCATAGCTAGAGACAAATCATCTGCCTGGGGCAGTGGACCATTGCACTTAATTCCCTACCTCTATTCACACAGTAACTTTCTTTTCTTTTTTTCTTTTTTTATGGCTAAACCATAGCTGTGTACATTTGTGCAATCAAGAGGTACAATGTACTTGTTTCATATACAATCTGAAATATTCTCATCAAACTGTTCAACATAGCCTTCATGGCATTTTCTTAGTTATTGTATGTAGACATTTGTATTCTGCATTTAGTAGGTTTCGTCTGTACCCATTCTAAGATGCACTGCAGGTGTGGCCCCACCCATTACCCTCCCTTCATCCTGACTTACCCCCTCCCTTCCGCTCCCTTGGCCCTTTCTCCATATTCTTGTGCTATAGTTGGGTTATAGCCTTCATGTGAAAGCTATAAATTAGCTTCATAGTAGGGCTGAGTACATCAGATCCTTTTTCTTCCATTCTTGAGATACTTTGCTAAGAAGACTATGTTCCAGCTCCATCCATGTAAACATGAAAGGGGTAAAGTCTCCATCTTTCTTTAAGGCTGCATAATATTCCATGGTGTACATGTACCACAATTTTCTAGTCCATTCGTGGGTTGATGGGTACTTGGGCTTCTTCCATGACTTAGCAATTATGAGTTGGGCTGCAATAAACATTCTGGTACAGATGTCTTTGTTATATTACACAGTAACTTTCAGTTAGTCATACAGGGAAGTGGGCAAACAGAACAGACAACCCAGCCCTTTGTGGTTTATCTCCATTATTATTTATCTCCAAATAGGATATTCTTATTTTAGAAAGGTGTGTATGTAGTTTGCTGTATTAACGCCGATAAGTAATCTTAATGACAGTTTTGTTACCTTTTGTCTCCCTTGTTCTTGGATTATTTTTATCTGATGAGTTTGGGTATATAAGAAAGTGAATAAAGAGACAAGTGATTGCTGATGTACCTGAGTGAGCACCAGCCATCCCTTTTATTTTATTTTATTATTATTATTAATTTTTTTTGCAATTTTTGGCCGGGGCTGGGTTTGAACCTGCCACCTCTGGCATATGGAGCCAGAGCCCTACTCCTTTGAGCCACAGGCGCTGCCCTCATCCATCCCTTTTAAAATCATTCATTTCATCTGTGGTGCTGCCTCTGCGTCATCGACCAGTAGCCCAGTGGACAGCAACACACAGTCTCTAGTCATCATATCTGGACTTAGGGAACTTATTTTCAAGTTTTGAAAATGAGATGGCTGCATATACTAGACATTTGTTGCTATGGCCGTAGACCTTCCAAGCAACTTTATGAAGGGAACTGGCTGATGTCATTTAGTTCCTGCACTGGGTCTGACATGGATAGGCCACTTTGTAGGTATTGTCTTAATTGATTCTTAAACAGTCCTACCAAGTACTACCTTAAGGTGTTGGGAATTAATCAACTGGCCCAAGATTTCACAGCTAATAAGGCAGAATCGCAATAGGGTATCAGGTTCTCTTTCTCTCCAAACCTGGGCTCTACTTACTACCAAACCAATACTGCCTAGAAGAGAAGAAACTAGGGCTCAACTGCCTACCAGAAATTGGCAAATAATCATCTCAGGGTAGTGGCTCCACAGCACTGGCTGCATAAGAATCACCTGCAGGGATTAGTAAAATGCACATTGCTAACCCTATCCCCAAGTTTCTGATTCAATAGGTTGGGGAGGGCAATGATTTGCATTTCTACTGAGTTCTCAGGTGACGCTGTTGCTTCTGGCAGGAAAATACACTTTGATAACCACCGTCTTAAGTAAAGAGATTAGAGTGGGGACTAACAAAGTTTAGCTGGTAATCTTAGAGCCAAATGTGATAGAAACAGGATAATTTTTTACCATTTATATGTCTTATAATTATTCCCCTTGTGTTATTTTTTGTGTTTTAATTAATTACTTTTTGAAAATATCCACCTATTTTAATTATTTTCAAGAAAAAGAGGGAAAAGGGAGATCAGTGGACCTTATGGTATGGAGTACAGGGTGACCACAGAGCCCCCCCAAAGAAAGACCAAATCATTAGCCATGACTCTTCTGGTCAGAAGTGACAGAAATCTAACTGCAGTCATTCTTAAGTTTTTATTTGGCTGTATGTAACAGAAACTCACTAAAAAATTTGTCTCGAGACCAAATTTCTGTTGTTCTTGTACAATATTTCTAGTGTTTGATTGCCACTGGCATTGCCTTAACAGTTGAAGAATATCAAATTTGGCATCTCTGTGACTTTTAAAAAAATTATTTTTTACTCTTGGTCTCAAAATAGCTACTATGGCTCCAGTCATCACATCTGTGTTCTAGTAAGGCAGAAGGTAGAAAGTGGAAGGAGTATAATCATGTTATCAATTTCTCATATCCTTCTTTATAGCTTTAATTGTGTCATAGAACCATATCTAGCAGCAAGGAAAATTGATAGCATGAGTATTTATTTGGGTAAATTGCCTTCTTACACAAAGATTTTTTAATGAAGGGAGAAAGAGTGGTTGGTTATTAAGAACTCTCATAATAATATTGCTATAGCAACTTGGGCAAAATGAGGAAGATACTTGCCTTCATAAGAGAGATAAGGGGTGGCTTTAAGGAAGTTGTGTGAGTTAGCTTTTGCTGCATAACAAGGCACTCCAAAAATTTGTGACTTTTTAAGTTTAAAATTAATGTTTAAATAAACATCTATTTGGTTATGGATCTGTGGAATGGCATCTTGGGCTGGGTCATCTGGGAGACTCATTTCTTGTCCATGTGGTGCTAGCTGGGCCTAGTGTTATATCTGGGACCTTGGCCAAATGGCCATTGTGGTTGAAATGACTGGACCTTTGTACATGTTTTTTTTGTTCTATAGTTACCTTCTTTACACAAAGGTCTCAGCGGACAAGTTATTTTTGTTGAGCATCAAAAGATTCCCAAACTTGGTGAAATACCACATATTTTGTTTGACTATAACTCTGGGAGTCATCATTTTTGGCAGGGCTCAGCTAGATGATGATTCTTCTGGTTTCTCCCAGTGTCTTTCATGTGGCTTAACTGGGGCTGAATGGTCTCTGATGGTTGAACTCTGGTGACTGGCGTTTGGTGCTGGCTTTTGGCTGGGCCACCTGTCTCCAAAAGGCTAACTTGGTGAAAAGGTCCTAAAAGCAGCAAACAAAAGGGCAAGTTCCAATGCCTAGGTGCATTTCAAGCCTCTACTTGTATCACATTCACTGATGTTCCATCCGCTAAAGCAAGTCACATGGCCAAGGCCAAACTCTGGAGACTGAGCAAGGTGGTGTCTACAAGACATGATTTCTTGGGGCCCATTACTGTACCAATCTGTCACATAAACCTTAAACGAAGGACCTGAATGTCTTCAGGACTCTCCCTGTCATGCCTTTGTTTTTCTCTGCATATCCTCATCATTCCTTTAAATATATATCTTTCTCCAAAGCAGGAACCATGGCTGCCCTTGGCTCTAGGAATTACTTTCTCAGTTTCTCATTTGGTTGCTGGGAAGAACCCGGAATTCCCTGTCATGGTAAGATGCCTTCTGAGGTTAAGTAAATGGGTTGCAGAAGGAGCAGTTCTGGAGGCACCATCCTAAAAATGAGGTGGTGTGTCCCTGGAATACAAGAGATATTCTGGCCAGAAAAGACAAATATATGTGCACAGATGATGGTATTAGGGGCCATTCGAACATAAGCCTTACTCTCTTTCTGGAGATTTTTTATTGTTTGGTTGCAAGGGTCTGACTTTAATCAGAATTTAAGCTAGTTAAAATTAGGTCTGTATTGTTTTCCAAAGCATTACCTTGTCAAACCTATCTACACATTTCCATTGTTTCCTTAAAAAAAAAAAAAAAAAAAAAAAAATGCAGACTAGCATGGCTGCTGGCCCCCAATGGGAAGCCTCCTTCCTACCTGAACGTTCTTTGTGGCAAATATATAATAGTGATTATATTACCTTGTCTCTCTCCTTCCCCTGAGATTGTGCTGGGAAAACAGAACACAAAAAGCAAAAGAAGACATAAGCCCTTAATTGGCATATTGGTCACGTCAGGGAGGGGATATTTCTTCCTCCAATCCTGTTAGGAATTTAAGAGTACACGAGTGATGTGGCGTCTTTTGCTCTGTGGATATATAAGATTTGTGGCAAACAGAAATGGCTGGATTGCCTCTGCCACCCAGCTGCTGATAGAGGCCGTCCAGCTAAGCATGACAGAGGGTCCTCAACCAGCAGTGTCAGAGCCCACCCCTGCTTTTTTAATTGGGGTGAGGGAAAGCAACGAGAATGCAGGAGAGTGAAGGGATGCCTGCCTTTGCGGAAATGCTATCCAGTTTCCACAAATAGCAGAGATTCCTGAAAGGCTCTTGGAGGTAGCCATGGCGATGAGGTGCCTCTTGCCTCTGCTGTGAGAGAGAGGCAGTTTGTTTCCCTCCCCAGGGGCCTGAGCTGGCACGCCAGCGCATATTTCAGAAGCCTTCCTAGACTCGGGGACGGGGACTGGAGCACTCCATTAATTGCTGGAGCTAGCTCCTCACCACCTTGGTGCCCTGTGGCATTTACTGGCACCCTCCTGCCCAGCAAGCTCTTGCCAGTCATTGTAAGGCCACCACTTTTAGTTAGCAGGTTCTGGTTCATCTTCAAGAGGACTGTTGTGTTCTACTGGGATCCTTTAATGGAAATCAGGGTATGTTTATGAGCAGGATGGCTGAGAAGTTTTGGCTGTGACTTTGGGAGCTGAGGGCTCTGACTAGTCCTCAGTTGCACTTTTTGCTACCTCCTCCCTGCACAGCGGGGGCTCCACTCCCATTGGTCCTCTGTGGTGTCTCAGGGACCAAGTGGGGACAGTGGGATCTGAGAATGTGGGTGCAAAGTGGAGGACACTTAGGACAGCACTTCTACTCCAATTGCCACACTTCTTTTCTTACATTTGATATATTGAGCAACCTGCTAGAAATGTAATTTTTTTAAATTGATAGAATTTTTTTAGATTCACAGACAAATTGAGAAGAAAGTATAGAGTTCCTTTATATGCTTCCCCTCCGTTTTCCTTATTATTACTGTCTTGCATCAGTGTGGTACACTAGTTACAAATGATGGAAGAAATGTGTTATTACTATTAATAAAAGTCTGATCAGGGATCATTCTTGGTGTGGTATATTCTATGGGATTTGGCAAACAGCTGAAGCTGTGAACACATCATATAGCTTAGTTTCACTGCCCTAAAAATGTCCTGTTCTCTGCCTTTTCATCCCTTCTTCCCTCCCCATTAGCTCCTAGAAAGCACTGATTTATTTGCTGTCTCCATAGTTTTGCTTTTTTCCAGAATTCTATACAGTAACAATTATATAGGATGTAGACGTTTCAGACTGGCTTCCTGCACTAGGCAGTATGTATTTAATGCTCCTCCTTGACTTTTCCTGCCTTGCTAGCTTCTTTCTTTTTATCATTAAATCATATAACTTTGTATGGATATACCACAATTTATTGGATGTAATTTCTAAAAGATATTTTCTAAAAGAAGCATATTTTATAACTGCCATTCTTAGAGTTTGTGACTTTTACTTATGAGGAAGCTATGACTTGGATAATTCACCTGGCGTATATGGTGCCCATAGGAACAGATGTAGGGTGGAGTTAGAATGATTGATTCACAGAAAAAAATCAATTCCTACACACAAAACATGCATTGAAAATAGATGGTGTTAGGGGAAGACCAACAGACTAACAATGACAAGATATCTTCTGATATGATTTAGCAGAAACTGAGGAATTGCTGATTCACTCATGGAGTCATTCATTAATTCAGCACTGATTTACTGAACACTTGACTATATGATGTTAGGTTTGGCCCTGGGAATAGAGCAGTGAGCAAAACAGGTGCATTCCTGCCTGATGGAACTTTTAGGACAGTCAAGCATTCACCAAGAGTCACACTAATGAATATTTAATTACAGATGGAGTAGGTGCTCTGAAAGAAGGAAACTTGACCTTTCTTGGAGAGTCAGGGAAAGTTTCCTAGAGGAAAGGGCACTTGAGCTGAGATCTTTAGGTTAACTAGGAGTTAACTTGGAGGAGGGAAGAGGTGTTGCTCCTATAAATGATTTGACCCACATCCCACCTACCAGGCCTCTCTTCCTGCTGTCTGTCTGGGGCGATTCCATGGTGGAAATGTAACTCTTCTGGGGAATGTTAGGGGTGTATGGTAGGTCTGATCCTATGACACCAACCCACATTGCTGGCAAAGTTTCTCCAAGCAGCATAGGAGGCAATAGTTATTGAAGTTTATTTCTTTCTTGCTACATTCCCCATCCCCATTTTTCCTCCAAAACATATTTTGAGCAGTCATGATATTCCAAACATGATGGATTTAAAAATTAAATAAAAGACGGAGCCTGCCTTTGTGGATGAGGCTGAGAAGTTGACCTGTAATTGCATGATGCGCTCTCTGCCAGCGGCTCTCAGAGGGTGCCCTGGAGATGTTCCTGTGTCTATTCATCCATTCTGCAGTGTGTTTTGAGTGCCTGCTGTGTGCTGGGCATTGTGTTGACTCAGGGATGCAGAGATGAAAGAGAAACACAATCCACCTACATGGACCCTGCTCTCTAGTTCAAGGGACAACCTAAAAATGGAATTAGTGCAATGAGTGCTAAGAAAGAGATAGGAAGTAGCAGAACTACTTGGAAAAAGAAACTGTTAAACCTTGCTTAGAATTTTTTTTTTTACTTTAGGCAGAGGAAATAGAACTCTTCCTGATTTATAATAAAACCATTTGTGGAAATACATATAGCTATTTCAGCTTAAATAGTCTCCTTCACCCTATCTGAGGTCTAAGATGAGTCAACTTCTCAGTCTGCAGATGAAGCCTCAGTGTCCCAGCATTAAGGACAGAATTCAGCACACTGTCATCAGTCTGGCCCAGGGCCAAGCAGCATTGTGAGTTATTCCCTACTATGAATCCCTTGGTGTCTTATGAACCAGTTAGATGTTTGGGGGCAAAAGTATCCCTGATTATCTTTTGGAATAAAGAATGACCCATTGCCTGTCCTGGCGTATTTACTTGTTTTAAATAAGTCTCTGGCTCCATGGGAACCACTCTGTGCTTTGCCAGAGGGCCAGAGGCCCCTGAAATTAACTTCCCACCGGAAACTAAATGCAGGTGGGATCTGACAGCCCTCACAGCCCTTTTCAGCAGCAGATGTTCTAACCTTGCAACATGGCTGAATCCAGGATAAGGAAACAGCAGCCTTAGAGAGGATTCCTTACTCCCTGCCCACTTCCAGCTGCCTTATAAAGAGGTTGACAGGTGTGCATTGGTAGTGGCAGCAAGCCACCTGCACTGTGGAGTTCTGCCCGTGGCACATTTCTGTGAGGAGTTTCACAAGGTCACATCTCCCAGACCTCGCAGGTGACCTGCATGGACCAGAACTGTCTATTGCTGCTCCACTTGGAGGCTTAGAAGCTGGGCTCCAGCTTTAGACTGATCTGGCTTTAAAATCTGACTCTGCTGCTGATGAGTGTGAGGTCTTAGACAAGTTGCTTTATTTCCCTAAGACTTGTCTGTAAAATGGGTATAATAATAGTGCCTATATATCAGGATTCCAGTAGGAAATGGGAGCAATTATAAATGTGTAGAGTGGTTTAGAAAACTACAAAAGATGGTGAGGTGTCCGGGGTCAATAGCAGCAGAGCTGTGACCATTCCTAAGCCAGCCAGTAAAAGGGGAGAAAGAAGTTACAGGAACCCCGGGGAGGGAAGAGGTGCTTAGAAAAGGCCTCTTGAAGAAAAGCCATGGATTCTATCACTGCATTCTATCAGAAATGTTCTTGCAGGGAGGAAATCTGATTTTTTTTACTTCCTTTATTCAAAATCCTACTCTCTCTTTCTCTTTCCCTGACCCCACTTTGTTTATTTTTTTAAGACAACGTCTCTCTCTGTTACCCTGAGTAGAGTGTCATGGTGTCATATCCATAGCGACTTCAATCTCCTGGGCTCGTGATCCTCTTACCTCAGCCTCCAGAGTAGCTAGGATTATAGGTGCCCATCACAATGCCCAGTTAGTTTTTTTTATTTTTAGTAGAGACAGAGTCTTGCTCTTGTTCAAGCTGGTCTTGAACTCCTGAGCTCAGCCAATCCACCCACGTTGGCCTCCCAGAGTACTAGTATTACAGGTGTGAGCCACCACGCCGGTCTATTTTACTTTATTTTAAAAGCATCCATAAATATACCAATAATTTTAAAAGCATCCATAAATATACCAATAATACAGAGGCAGAGATAGTTCACAGAGATTTCCTAATTTACTAAACCAACATCAATAAAAATTAGACATACTTCTTAATTCTGCTTCACTCAGTTGCCACAAATTGGCACATCTCTAAAAATGTCCTATAGGTTCCCCTCTCCATGATTTTGCTCCTGCCAAGCCTCTATCTAGAAATCTGCCTTCCCACCCATCTGCTACCACCAGCTTTCTCTTCTCATTTCCTCTTTGTCTATCCTGTGAAGAGCTGTGCTCATACTCTATTGAAGAGCTGATCAGACTGAGAGGCTGCATTCTGCCCCTGGGCCCCACTTTAGGCTGAGCCCACCCTGCAAATAGTTTCTGCGGTTTAGGACCAGCAGACATGTGCATAGCGCTCTGGCCGCCAGACACTGCGTCCCTGTGTTTCCTATGTCCTATCTCATTAAATCCTCACATCTGCAATTTTACTCCCAGTATATGGATGGAGAAACCGAGGCACTTTAAGTTTTAGCTAAAAGCTAAAGATCACCTAAGGTCTCAAAAGTGCAGATGGCAGGGCCAGGATTTAAACCTGCTCTAAGTGTCTACATTATTTCTTTCAACACCAGCTGTGTGTTTGGGTTATTAGCTCTGAGTGTGATTCCTGCCTCTTAGTATGTGTTCAGGAAGGGCTTACTGAATTAGCTGGAATAAACACTCTAAGCTACAGTTAGTTAACTTTTTGGACTGTATATTCTTATTTGAAGGAAACGGTGACATAATGAATTTGCTGAGGCCTAAGAGAGAGCCAGCTCTAACGCTGTGAAGTCCTTCTGCCGTTACATACAACACAACTTAGGTAGGATTCTTTTTACACGCAGAAGTACCTACTATGGTATCTACACACGATCACATGCAGACATACCACATACTTGCTGTCCGCTCCCTTTTCCTGGGTAGGGACATGCTGGGATGCCCTGGGGAGTGAGATTCCAGCACATAACTCTGTGCTGATGTGAGGAAATTCCTATAATTTACATTTAGAATGTGCCTTGGGTGAGAAGCAGATAAAGGCTGCACAGAGGAGTGAGATAAATGTTGCTGCCTTGGATGTGACTGCAGTTTCACCACAAGGTCACTGGGAGGCCAGAGCAGAGCCCGGGAAGGAATGTTGGCCCTTGAATCAGAGGAGCCTCAGGAAAGCTCACGTCTCTGCACTGGCCTTCCCCTCTGTGCAGAGCAGTGCCAGCCTTAACAACCTGGCCCTGCTCCTCCGCACAGGAAGGGAGTAGATCCCTTTGCCAGGCAGCAAGCAACCCCTGCATGACCCTCCTTCCTCCTGGCCCACACAGCCCACCTCCCCACGCACACAAAAGAGGCTTTCAGAACCTGGTTACCTAAAGTTGAACTTTTCAACAAGGCTTTCTGTATTTTTTTTTTTTTTCCTTTAAGCTCTGCAGCTAAAATGCCAGATCCTGCTGTTGCTAAGATTAAGGATTTTCTTTTCACTTTTCTCCCTCAGCTCAGTTTCCGTTGACTAGGAAAGACCAAGAGATGGATTACTGTTCCCTTGCCAAACAGAGAAAGGGTGCTTGAGTGTCCAGGGCTTTCAGTGGGATTAGACATTATTCAGGCTTGTGCTAATAGTCCTTAGTTACTCCTCAGGCTCTCACAAAAGTCACCGTGTCTGTTTCGGTAACTAAGGCCGACCGAAACCACTCAGCCCTAAGTGCACACAGGAGGACCATGGAGTTGGAGGGAAAGGGAGTTTAACATGAATATTTATATACTGTACAAACCGCGTTTCATGATTCACTCAGCTCATTTTCGTTTTATGCGTTTTCTCCCCATTTGCAGTCTTTATTTATTGCCAAGTTAAGGCTGTTAGCAAAATAACACATTAGGGTAGGTTTCCTTTCTCCTTTTGTTCAAGTTGTCGTGCTTTCTAAGCTATCTCAGGGAAAGTGTGCCAATACAGCAACAAAACAATTGGTCACCATGGCTCAATCCCAGCAGACTGGCCAAGTGGTCTTATCACACTTTTACCACAGATCATTCCTAGTGACCGTGTGAACCCTGTGGCTACTGGGCTGGGGCAGCTCACATTCATGACCATTTAAGGACAGGAGTCACCCCGCTCTTTACCTTTCCAGGTGGGAATGTAGGTACTAAGGTTTCTAGAGTGTTCACCGGGTGCCCATGGTCTAGGACTGGAGACTGGGCTTTGTGTCTCACTTTGCTACCTACTAGCTCTGTGACATTGGGCAAATGACATCAGCCTTCTGAGTGTCCAAGTCCTCTTATACAAAATAAGCATATTAATATTTAGCATCTTCATCATAGAGCTAGGTGCACCTTAAAATTCATAAATTGTGTGTGACACAGGGCAAGCTTCAGACAGATATTAGCACTGAATACACACATGTGATCCCAACATCAGCTCTACAGGCTACTGAGGAACTGCCTGAGAGAGGTTAACTCTCTGTCCTAAAGTACATACCTAGTGCATTTGGGAACCAGTTATTGGATGCACTTTGGGTTCATTTCAAAACTTACAATCTTTTTGTGATGAAACACACCTCAGTATCTCTTGCTACTTTCTACTATTGCTATCTGAAGTCTGGTATTTTTTGAGCTTCTGGGGGCCTTGATCTAGATGCAAATAAGAACAGGTTAAAAACATAAAGACTCAGTTGTGGTTTTACTCATTCCTGTGCCTCTGTAGAGTTTAAATTTTTTAGAAAAGTTATATTAATGTTTAGATTTGTGTCTGAATACTAAGCTTCACTTCTGCCATGACAGTCTTGACTTGCCATGAAGTCTGGTAGGTACTTCTGCATGTGATATCCTGCCCAGCTCTCAATGTTATTTCTAGTAGAAAACAGGTCACATTGGGCATGGCCAGAAGAAGGCCAGCAGGGTGCTAAGAGCTGTGAGAATCCATGCTAAGAGGGATAGGTGCTGGGTTTAGAGTGAGGAGGGCTGATGTTTGGGGAAAGAGCTTATACTCTACCTTTGAGACACCATATGGCAGGTCTTGAGAAAAAAGTATAAGTTCCCGGAAGAGAATTTGGGATCACTGAAGAGAGACGGAGTTTCAAGCCTGTAAACAGTTCAGCAATGGAATGAGCTCTATGAGGGGTGACTTTTTTTTTTTTTGATATCTACAACTGTGACCAATGGGCTGAGAAACAATTTTTAAACATGTTATTGCAAGGATTTATGCACAGCCAAGAAGGTAACTAGGTTTGTTCTTACTCTGAGATTCCATTACTGTGATATATCTTGTGCCTATCAATTTGCAAGAGTTTTCTACCTCTGTTTCCTTTTACTCATTGATATGCAGTTCATGAGTTGATCAGCAAAAGCTATTGTGATCCTGCCGCATACCATATGGCACTAGGCACCAAATATGTGACAGGAAATATGTCTTGTTCCTAAGTACCTTGTGGGTAAATGGACAAGAAAACAGACATTTGTAACAGACATTTATTACAGTACAGGCTGTAAGGAAACACAGAAAGCAGAGAGGAAGGACAAGTAGCCCTGTTTGGAGGTAAGAGAAGGAGGACTTCCTGGAGGAAAGGATGTCTAGGATGGACCTACTTGCAGCTTAATAGTGAAAGAAGCCTAGCAGACTAGGCATTAGCATGAGTAAAATCCTGGAGGACTGAATGATAGAGACAAGACGGGGAAGATATGTGGCCGGAGCAGAGTGTATGGAGGTGAAGGTAAAGATCAAAAGAGGTGAGACTGGAGAAAGAAGTCATTATAGATGGCAAAAATGGTCACTTTTTTTTCTCTCTCTCTCTCATCAGTAGTGAAAGTCTGTTTTCCCTTCTCATCCCTTAAATTTGAGTTGGCCATAAGACTTGCTGTGGACAATGAGAAATTAGCAAATATTATACAAGAAAACATTTGAAAAAATGCTTGCACATGGGAGCATTTGGCTATTCTTGAAACTTGATGCTAAGATGTTTTAGGTCCAAAGTAGTTTGTTGGATGATAAGAGACACTTACCTTAATGTCATGGTTACTCCAGCCTATGATAAGCTTTTGCTAGAAACAGAATTGTCTGGTTGACCTGCAGTTGATCATGGAAGCTAGAGTGAGCCCAGCTGATCCTAGCTACTATCAGCAGAAGAACTTCCCAGCTGAACCCAGTCCTCATTCCTGACCTATGATATCATGAGCTAAATAAATGGCTATTTGTTTTATTGTTTTAATCCACTAAGTTTTTAATGTGTGTGTTAGCTTTTTACTGCAAAAATAAGTAAATACATAAAAACAGATATGGCAGTTATGGAAATGTATAAATAATTTTAAGGAATTTGAACTTTACTATGTGGATGCTCTGGGTACTTCAAAGGGCTCCAGGGATGCCCAACCATGCCCTGCTGCTGGATTTGAAAGCTTATGTATTTTTTATTTATTAATTTTATTTCTTAAGTTATTATATAGGAAAGCTGATTGGGGGAGCATATATTTCCTAACACATGTATGTTTTGCAGAACAATCTTTACAAACGGGATACAGAATAGTTACAGCACTTCAGAAACTACCTTAGGGTATCTCTTTAAAGTCACATACCCTCGTCTCAAAGTCTGGCAACCACTAATCTGTTCTTCATCACTATAATTTTGTCACTTCAGGAATGTTATTTAAAATGCATTTTTTGAAGTTGACATTTTTTTATCACTCAACATAATTTCCTTGAGATAAGTAGAACCTCTGTAAGTTGACTACCCAAAGAACTGTAACAAACTGGTCAACATACAAACGTTCAGCTTAAGAAAGTAGATACATAATTCATACCACAATACTGTGTCATCTTGATGTTCCTGTGTGTTAATTGTCATTTTTTATGTAGAGATATTTTCTTGGATTTTCATATGCTGAGCAATTCTAGATTGTATACTGTAAATTTGAATATTACAAGACTCTTGGCCTTATACAAATTCTAATGAAAACATACATATTTTTGTTATAGCAGGTAATTGACCTGGTTAGGTTCAGGCTACAAGTTTCAACCTGCCTTCTGTGGGCTCCAGTCAGATCTGTCCCATATTTGCCACACACAGGAGTGAACTTGTGATCTAAAGTTCTTTGGTATGCTGGTTAGGATCAGCCTCAGGCATACACAGACTGAAGTTAAGCTCAGGCGCCCCTTTCTTTGCAATCTGCTGATACTTGTTACCCTGGAGTCCCCCTGTGGCTCCTTTAGCTATAAAGCTGGGCTTTAGTTTTCTAGCTCTGGCACACATCTTTGTGACTATGTCTATATCCAGAACCAACTGTTAAAAGAACAAGGAGAGAGTAAAAATCAAAGGGGAGTCCTCCACTTCCTTAAAGTTTCAGCTCCACTGATCAGAGAGGAAGACCCGCCAAAACCCTCCCCCTTTGGTGGGTTCCTACTGGAGAGATTCTGCCACCACTACCTTGAGATTACTCAGGGACTAGGGTATGAGAAAACAGAGGAAAAGAAAGGGAGGGATAAGTTCATTGTGTTGTTTAAATGTTAGAAATTCTCCTTTCACTCCTTGAGGCAGAATGCAAAGCTTTCCCTTGGAGCTCTCAGTGCTGGTTCTCATTTCTGAGTTGCAGGCTGCAGGGGAACTGAGGAAAAAAACAAAAATGAAAAATTCACCATTGGTTTGGTGGTATTTCAGATTCTGAGATTCTCTCCCAATTTTCCTGCTATTTACTTTTCAGAGTCCCCAAGTAGCTGTTCCATGTATTCAGTCCCAGTTTTATCACTGCAGTGGGAGCTCTCAGTGGAAAAGATAGGGTAAGATAGTGCTTATTCCATCTTACCAAGGTTTGGAACCTCCTGGGACAGAACAACATTAGAATGAATGTAAAAAAGTTTGAGATGTGTTTCTGAATGCTAATTCTTAAGGCAAACAGACAAAATTAGGAGAAGATAAAGATAAGGGTAGAAGTTTAAGTGGAAAATAGTAATTCTAAGGAGAATTTTGCAAAGGCTTTTGAGAAGGATGGTACTTACTGTGTTTGTGTTTAGTTCAAAATGGAAGGTTTCTCTCTCCTTACATGCAGACAAATGACTAGTGCTACTTTTATGCTTATAATAAGTAATTACAGTAATTTTTCAGCATATAGAAACAAGGAGTGGGGGAAAAGGAATGTCCATGGGTAATACGAGTTAAACAAGAAATGGAGTTTAAAAGGATGTATATGAAAATGTTTGAGTTTGATTGAAGTAGTTAACAGTAAAAGAGTGAAAAACAGAAGAAAGAGGGGAAGCTGTCAGTGCTGACATTCTCTTAACTGAAAAATGAGGAAAGGTGTGAGTAAAGCATGTATCATGTATTTTTTTGACCACATGGTGGCGCTGTTGGCATGAGACAGTCTAGTGCTGTTGTCTCCAAAACAGGGTGTATATATATGTTCTAGGGATGTTCAAGAATATCTGATGAAGTGCCTGAAGAAAATATAAGAATTTGAAACTTCTTATATTGAAGAAAACATATTTTATATTCTTATATTCAAAAAATAAGAATTTGAAACTTCTTAAATTGAAGAAAACTTCAATTTCTTTTTTTTCTTTTTCTTTTTTTTTAGAGACAGTCTCACTTTGTCACCCTTGTTAGAGTGCTGTAACATCACAGCTCACAGCAACCTCCAGGTCTTGGGTTTAGGTGATTGTCTTGCCTCAGCCTCCAGAGTAGCTGGGACTACAGGTGCCCGCCACAATGCTCGGCCATTTTTTGTTGCAGTTTAGCCAGGGTGGGGTTTGAACCCACCACCCTCGGTATATGGGGTCGGCTCCCTACTCATTGAGCCACAGGCACTGCCCAAAAGTTCAATTTCTATTTAGATTTTACCTTAAAAAATAGATTTTGGGCAGTGCCTGTGGCTCAAAGGAGTAGGGCGCTGGTACCATATGCCGGAGTTGGCGGGTACAATCCCAGCCCTGGCCAAAAACTGCAAACAAACAAACAAATAAAAAAAGTAGAGAGATTTTAAGCTTTTCTATTATGTAATATTGAATTTATACTGGATCTATGACTTAAGTGATAGGTTGTGTGGTTCTGTTTCAAATATGGTTTGCCAAGAAAACAAAACACCTCCAAAATTACAAGAGTCAGAGCTCTGAACCAGAGGTTGATAGTGGCTCCTTCCTTCCTTCCTTCCTTCCTTCCTTCCTTCCTTCCTTCATTCATTTGCTCACAATATGTTGTGGCATGTTGCAATTTGCATGTTCTTGGTGAAATTGATTTATACACTGTATTGCTATTTTGACTAAACTAACCCTCTTAAAATGTACAAGTTATTTAAAATATTTCCAGAAAAGAAACTGCAGGTCAAAATGACACTAATAATTCAAGTTGGAGATAATAAGAAAATGAAAGAACAAAATTACCACATCTTTTTGGTTTGGACTTTCAACCAAATTGTAAGAAATAACAATGGATATTGGCAATGTGTTATCTAGAAGAAGTTTCAAATAAAATATAGTCACTTAATTGATCCCTTTGAGGTAAAAGTAATGTTTTCAACAACAAAAAATAGTCTTTTGAAAGAAAATCGTGCTTTGGAGAAAGGATTTTAAAAGTAAATGTTTTAAAATATTTTCATCATTATGTACTTTTGTTCCTGAGACTGAAGCTGATATATATTTTATATAAAATTCTTATATTTCAATACTATGGCTTGATACTGAATTTTCTAAGCCTTTTTAAACTTTCCAAATGAAGATTTTAAGTAGATTTTGAGACCTTTTGGAAAAATTAAATATGAAATACCTTCCATTAATTTGCAAAAAAAGATTGTCATTCTGGAAGATGGAAATTCATTGGTCAAATATCAACATAAAGCTTAAAATTACTGGTAAATGGGGCAAAAGAGTAGGTACCATAATTTAAGAATTAAAGCTAATATAATAAGCTATATGTTATCCATATTTTCCATATGGACCTACTTTCTTTATAAAGTATATTTTCAAGTATGGCAGTTATTAAAATAAAAAATTAGAATAAATTGAGAACCAAGTCATCAAGTCATGGTACCAAAAAATGTTTTGTCCAGATATTTAAAAGCAATAAAGCATATTTAATCATATTTTTTTGCTAAAATTTATGAATATTTCTAGTTAAAACAAAAAGAAATTATATCATTAATAAGTAAAATTTAAATAAAAATTAACTATTTTCTTCTGATTTATTGTGTAATTTTATAATAGAAACAATCATAATAGTTATATTTGACAGTTTATATATTTTGTTGTGTACCAGGCACTGTTATAAATGTTTTACATATTTACATATATATTAATATATTATTTCTAAACTAACAAAAGACTAATGGAAGTGTGAGATTAAAGTTTGGAAACCAGTTATTTAAAGCTGATAGGCACAGTGGCAACTTAAGAATGAGTTCATGAGAAACTCAGCCCAATATTTAGTATTACATATTACCATTTGTAATGCATGTGAATGATTTTATTTAATTTTCATATTAACTATGAAGTAGTAATGTCAATCTTAAGAATACAAGAATAATAAATATAAAGTCTAATGGAATATGATAGACTTGGGTAGAAAGGTTGACATTAACACTCACCACATAGACATGGGAGCTACATGAAGAACACAGATGGTCATGAAGAGTAGTAATGCACATTGGAGACTAAGAAGGGGGGAGCATGAAGAGAGGACCAAGGAATAAAAATCTACCTATCAAGTACAATATTCCAATACAGACTGTTCTGATGACAGGAACAGCGAACTCCCTGACTTCAGCATGATGCAATTTATCCACATAAAAACACCTGTATCCCCCAATTTTTTGAAATAAAAAAAAAAATATTTAGTCTAACCTTTCTCATTTTTACAGGTAAAAAAGATGGAAGTTCCAGAAGGTTAAATCCCTCTACGTGTGACAGAGATGAGACTAGAACCCGAGGAAAGAAGTTAGCAATGTCTTTGTGTCCAACTGCCCTACCGTCCTTTTTCAGTTTACTCACTTCCCTGTCCCTCAGGCCGTAAAATCTATTTATACCAGAGATTGGCAAATGTTTTCTGCAAACAAGAGATTACCAGACAGTAAATATTTGAGCTTTATTGTCTCTTGGAACTGCTCAGCTCTGCTATTTCAGCAAGAAAGTAGCCCTAGATAATTCTCAAATGAATGGACATCCTTGTGTTCCAATAAAACTTTATAAACAGAAATAGTGATGGGCCAGATTTGGCCCATGGACCATAGTTGGCTGACCCTTGGTTAATGTCCAGGGATGAAGTTTGTCTTCTCAGATTAGTCTATATTTGAATAATCTTAGATAGCTTCAAATAAGGCTGGTGAACAGTTAAAACAGGATTCTCTACACAATTCTTTACTGGATTACTGGGGAATGGCATAAAAAATATAGCTGTGTGAGTCCCACTATTGGAGATTTTGATACAGAATGTTTGGAAGAAATCCCAAGCACCTGCATTTTTGGTTCCTGGCTCTGATGTACAACAAAATTTAAAAACCATGTATTTACAGTTACAGTAGATAACTTTGCAAGGAAATAGTGTTTAGTAAATCTGCGCGTAATTTCAATGTCATCCACAATCATTACCACATGTTAGAAACTCTGGTTACTGAACAGAATGTCTGTTTCATCTGGAAACCACATTTAATTTCCTTTCCCCATGTATTAAAAGGCAGACACCTGTAAGTAAAAATAATAATCACCATCAGAATACAAATGAACCATAGGCTAATGTAAGGATATTTGGTTAGTTGAAGCAACTACCAGTAAAATCTTATTTTCTAAACAGTGTGAGTATAATCCAATTTAAGTCTTTTAATCCCTGGTGATTTTTTGTTTGAATCTGCTTTGTAATGGGTGGAAGCCAGGGAGGATTGCTGAGGGCTGGCAAAGCTAAAAGAGGGAAATTGCACTGCCCACCACCACAGGCAATTTTAGGTTGCAATGAATAACTAAATCTCCTTAACCATGGGGTGGCTCTACATGACTCAGTTGTTAATTGAATTTTTTTCCCCACGTAGAATGAGGGCTTACTTTGCATCAACATGAATTTGTTATTTGGTAATTGTTGATAAAGTCAGCTAAATTGAAGTATTTCAGCTTTCTTATCATCCGTGGGTGTCATTGCTATAAGCCAGAAATATTAGTGGCTAAGTGTTTTTTTTTCTTTCCTCCAAATAAAAAAAAGAAAAAATGGTCTCAAACTCACTGCATTGGTGTGGATGAGACTGTTGGGCGGATCTCTCTGTAGAAGGGGTTATGCAGGTCTCAGCGCGTCAGAAGAAGGTGCATAGTTTTGACACATCTTATTACAGTTGAGGTGAACTTTGATCATTTGGGTAAGGTGATGTCTGCCAGCTTTCTCCACTTCAATGATTTAAATTTTCTCTTTGTAATTAATGAGCATCTTGTAGGGGATATTCTGCCACTATGAAAATTAATGAGTTGAGTTGTGTGAATTGTTTCTACTCATAACACTTCTCATGTGTGGATGTTTTTCACACCAACAACCAGTTCTCCAACTCGTTGAACACAACTGAGTATTATACAGTGCAATTCAATTCTGGCAGTAACTACCCAGAGTTAACCTTAGACTCCGCAGGTATCTAAGGGCACAGTCTCATGTGCTGCCCTCACATCAGATGCCAGTGACAAATATTGGGTGCCCAGAATACCCACACTCTGTCTTGGTTATAGAGTCAAGCGTTTCTACACCCTTCACCTTCTAGTTGGATTATTTGCTAGAATGATTCATAAGACTCATGAAAAATTTACTTCCTATTACTAGTTTATTATAAAAGATACAATTCAGGAACAGATGTTCTCATCTTTACCTTGGACTTCTCAGCCTCCAGAGTTGTGAGAAATGAATTTCCGTTTGTTCTAAATTACTCAGTCTGTGGTATTTTATTATAGTAGCACAAGACAGACTGAAAAATGTATTTAGCTTTCTAACTGGAAGTAATTTAATAATTATAGAAAACTTTGAAAAATAGTACAGAATTTCCAAATATTCTTCACCTGGCTTTCCCTAATGTCAGGAAATTAACAATAGTGCAGTATTATTAACTAATGTGCAGATCTTCTTTGAAACTTACCAGTTGTCTCATTACAGCCTTTATTGGGTTCAGGATCCAATTGGAATCCCACATGGACTTAGTTAACATGGCTCCTTATTCACTCAGGTCTGTGATAGTTCCTCAGACTGCCTTTTGCTCTTATTTTCTCCCCTTTCCTCCCTTCCCCTCTTTCTTTCTGTCCATTCTTGTCCCTTCTTTCATGGTATTTATTTATTTATTTATTTATTTATTTTTGCAGTGGGGCCAGGGTTGAACCCACCACCTCTGGTATATGAAGCCAGTGCCCTACTTACCTGAGACACAGGTGCCGCCCTCATGGTTTTGATATTTTGGAAGAATGCTGGTTAGTAGTTACTTTGCAGACTAGCTCTCAATCTGGGCTTGTTTGATTAGATGAGTTAATATATTTTGGCAAGATTACCACAGAGGTTATCTTATGTCCTTTGTCCATCTTCATAGATCCTATTTGTAGGTAAGTGAGGTGAAATTTGTCCCATTATTGATAATATTAATTTTGATCATTTGATTAAGATGCTCTCTCATAAATTTCTTCACAGTAAGCATGTTTTCCTCTTTGTAATTAGTAAGTATCTTGTGAGGAGATAATTTGAGACTATGCAAATATCCTGTTTCTCATTATATTATTGCCCATTGAATTTTAGCAGCCCTTAAAAAATCTTTCTTTCATCAATACTTACTGTGGTATTTACTAATGGTCACTTTTTATTTCTCATATTCATTTTATAATTATTAACCAAATTTTAGTATAAGAAAGAGCTATCCTTTCTCATTTATTATTCAATTATTTATTCATTTCTGTGTGGGCTTTATGAATATTTATTTTAGTTTATGGATTATAATTCATCACTACTATTATTTGTTACTTGAGTTCTCTCAGATTTACTTAGCAGGTTCTTCAAGTTGGCTCCTATATCTTTTCAACACATCCCCGTCATGTTTTTGAGCATTTCCTTGTTTTCTAACATCATAAGTTATTTTAGCCTCATTTTACAAGTATTCCTGCTTCTACCCTGGAATCAACCGCTTCTCAAAGAACTCTGTTTCCTTTTATCAAGGAATGGTATTTAGAAACCAAGATGTGGGTGCTGGGTTTGCGTGTTGTTATTGAGATATTTGGTTTCTAAGACTTCTT